>BLKR01001342.1:0-303543 GCA_011170035.1 Teleogryllus occipitalis
TATTGTATTCAGAACAAAATTGACGTACATTGCAGTCCAAGCGTCAAAGAGAATTCGTCGAGCGAGGCAAGGAAGTAAAGAAAAGCAAGAGGAAAAGATACTGAGGATGAATCAGAATCGTTGAATGCGAGAAGTATTGAAGTAGAGACGTAGATACCCAGAGGCCGACCTAAAATGATTCCCATTAAATCGTCGTAAAAATGTCCATGCTGCCATGTCACGCCATAATATTTGCAGCGCTCCAGTTATTTGCCGCCCCGATTGCCAGGCTGTAATTTCTTGAGCGCCGTTCGAGTGAAGTCAATCCGCGACGTCTGGCGGTATGGACGATGAAGAGCCACGCCTGTCGCGTCCCTATTAGACATTCGCATTTTTCTCCCTACGCAGCCTTAATTACCCCGCTTTTCCCAATTAGCGAAGTCTCGGGCCGTCGCCGTTCCGCACCAGCGGTCACGTCTCCTCAGCATCCCGCCGCCACCCCTGCCATCACCCCCGCGTCGCTGATGACGCTCCCGCCCCCACCTGCGCCCCAGCTCTCGCACTCGCCCTCGGCTGCACCCCCGCGCCAGGTGCCCCACCGCCGCCTTCCGTTCTTCCTGCCTCTCTCTGCTCTCTATTCCTCCCTCCCTTCCTTCCTTCATCCTTCTCCTTTTATCTTTCTCCTCCTTCCCTTCCTCCTCCTCTTTATCCTTCTTCTCTTCTTCCTCAATCTCTTCTTCCTCCTTCTCTTCCTCATCCTCTTCTTCCAAATTTTCTTCCTCCGCCTCCTTCCCAGGAGGATAGGACTGTGCACATATCGATGCTGTAATATATATAACATAAATTTGTGAACATTAGAGCCTTTTGGCGTCAGGGTGGTCGGATATGACATTTTGATAACTGAAACCACTTGTGACTTTAAATCCTGCAGTCCACTTTCATTAACATATCACTGTCCATTTCACATTAACATATTCACCGAAAGACAGGTAAGCATCGCGGTAAAAACGGAACTTATCCTGTGTATTCCGTAAAAGAGCCCAAGACTGTTTAATTGATTTTTATCTTTAAGTGATGAATTAGTGAAGTATGATTAGCTAAGACGTAAAAAGTAATATCAAGGGATAATGAAGTTGTGCTAAAGTACTAAACATATTCTATGCTCCTTCAAAATTTGTTACGGAAGATAAATGCGAAAAATATCAAGATGATATTTTATAATGAAAAATAAAATACAATAATAATAATAATAATAATAATAATAATAATAATAATAATAACAATGTTTTATGTATTTGACGTTATTGGGTCGGTTGTCCGACTTCGCCGGCCGGCTACAGGTGTCCCCCATGACTGGGCCTAGTTAAATTCCCATGCTTGGGGGTAATAGTGGCATGAGGCGAACATGACGTATTTTCTTCACCGTCACTAGCAAGACCCATCTGCTTGAGCTTTTCTCCGTCACCTAGCTGCAGAAAGTGGGACGATTTTTAAAGGAAAGATACAACTGTATTTTTGTCTCGACCGGCAACGTACCCGGGACCACGGCACGGGAAGCTAGTACGCTGCCCACGAGCCATCCCAGAGAAAATAATAATAATAATTAATAATAATAATAACAATAATAACAATAATAATAACAATAATAATAACAATAATAAAAGTAATAATAAATTAGTAATAATAATGGCAATAATAACAAAAACACGCTGATTATGTGACTAGTGTGAGTCGTCGCTGACGGGAGAGGGGTCGGAGCGGTTGCGCCGAGGGCGGCAGGAGGTCGCGTCGGAGCGGGGCGCGTCGTAGGTGGCGCGCAGGAGGTAATTACGGCAGGCGCGACTCTCGCGCCGACGCCGCCCCCGCCGCCGCCTGCGACCGTTCCCTCGCAATCCGCCCCTCCTCCACGCAGTCGTCCAGAGAAATTCAAAGGAGGAGAATTACTCGACGAAAAAATCTTTGGATTGTCTTACTTCGATGGGCATAATTTTTTCATGTAATGTTTGCAGTCTCGGGAGCAATATAAAAGAATTGAAATCATAAGACAAACGTCAAACCCAATTGTATTGAAATTTTTACCTCCACTCATGGTGCTTGGAGTATGCCAAGGAGTGGTGTTTTTCAGACGATATACCCGCAATGGAAAATTGAACTTATAAAATGATTGAAAAAATATATTTACTCTCTTCTGTATTCATAGGAAAAATAAATATATAAACCAGTTTTGTCATTTTATCCATTAATATAAACATGATGAGAAACGTTAAAAAGTGGGGCTGTTTTCAACTAACATTGTTGGATTGTTGGACTTATCAGACGTATCTGTTGTTACTTTGGTTTTAATACTTTTCGAAACTTCCTTTTTATCGTTGGAACGTCTGGGATGTGTCTGGCATGATTTTGACCCACTGTGCGAGTCCGCTGCCTCCGCAGGCAAAACGTATCGAAAGCAACGGAAAAACGACGATGGCGCGCACCTCTCCGGAAACCTACGCTAATTACTCGCAGCGGCGGCGCCGCAAGGCGCGAGGCGCCCCGCCTCTCCTCCCTTCCCCTCTTTTCCCCTCCCCTGTCCGCTTTCCCGCCCCGGCCCCCGGCGTCGCGACGCGCGCGTCGGCACCGTCTTAACGAGCGCGCGCCTCGCTGCGCCGTGACGCCATCCCTGGGCCGGCGACGCCTCCGTCGCGACGCCTGCCCTCCACCCCCTCCCAAGATACCCCATTCACCTGCACGCCCTCGCTCCCCGTTCACAGCTCTGCTGGAGCGTCTCTTAGTGTAGCAGAATCTACCCAGCTTTTCCTCTTTCGTGTTTTCTGATCACTGCGTCTGGAAGTTTTTGGGAGACTGTGCAGGTTTGGTAAGCAGTAACGTCGTCCGAGGATTCCCTCTGGGCCTCATTTTGCTAGGTTATCTCGTGCCCTAACAGTAATATTTGCCTCTACACCAAATTCATTGCAGTGGTCGCCTTACATTTAAGCTGAATGCAGAAATTGTTATCAATCTATAACTAAGTTGTTTTGACGGGTAGAATTGTGACTAATATGCCTGCGCATATGCAGTTCACAAAAGTTTACAGACGCTCTTTGTGCCTAATACCGTATATTTCTTTCAATGCACTTCGAGAAATAAATGATATTGCGGAAATATGCTGTAAATTGTCTTCGTGCACCGTAAATTTCACATGGAAATACAGAAATTTAAAACAAGCAGATTGAAATATGGAGTTTGCTATGTTGCTCCCGAATAGCCCCTGATCTTTCGCTCTCCCTTTTTGAAAGAAATTGCGTAGAAAACTCGTATAGAAAATAATTCCATAATTAATATGACATAAAGTTTTTTTTAAATCCACCAGTCACAAATTTTCATTTACACGAACCGCCATTACAACATATTTATGTAGAAATATTGCAATATAGCTTCTACTCATCTTCGCTTTCCTCAACGTCGCAGTTCGACGCGGCGCATACCGCCCACCCCGCCCCTCCCTGTCCCACCGCACCCTAGTCGGCCCCGCCCCGCACCACCACTCTACGTCTCACTCCGCTCCACCCCGTCCCGTCCCGTCCCGTCCCACTTCAGCCTGCCCCGCCCCGCCTCATTCCGCTCCGCCCCTCCCCTTCCCTCCCCACCTCACCCCACTCCGCCCCGGGTGCTCCTACCGTCGTCAGCCGCGCTCCCCGCCTCCGCCTCCGCGTGGGCACCGTGCCGCGGCGAAGCAGCGTCGCCATGGCGACTAATTCGGGTCGAAATATTCAGCACGTCCGCTGCGCCGCGCGCCGGGCGCGTAATTGAGATCTCTTCGGCGCCGCGCGCGCCTTGTGGAACGCCCTCCCGCGCCCCCCGCGGCGAAGACGCCCCAAGGCCACGCCGGCCACGCCGAGGGAAAGACACTGCGCTTCTTTTTATTGCAAAATATGATGTTAGTACAACGCTCAGCCATGTGGCTTTGCCGTTGCTAAGCGTGAGGAACTTCATTCACAGATAATACGATAATATTTATGTCTACCTCCTTGAAGCATTAAATTAAAGGAATGCAAATTCTAAAAAGAATGTGTGTATATATATATATATATATATATATATATATATATATATATATATATATATATATATACACACATTCTTCACACATACACATATAGACTATTATTAGAAGGATTTTTAATTTTATTTTCTTATGTTTCCTAGATTCATAAGAAGATGTAGATAGGGAATCGAGACACTATCATGTGAAATGAGAGCAAATATTCACGTAAACGCCGAACATCCGGGCAAAAGCACCAGTAATTGCCGTATTCAAGAACAAAATCTAGGGCAACATTTCTGAATTCGCGTGAAAGTTAGTGAAATTAGCATACCTCTTTCTTAATAGAACTATTTCCGAATGTGGGTAATTTTTAATTTGTTACATTTTTTATTAATTTGTTTCCATACCTCAATTTTGTTCCACTATTTGCCATTTTTTCTTCGCCTCCCCAAAATACTTGTAATCGCTCCAGTGTTTCAAACGTTTGTGGGTATCATTCACGCACGCATCTGTAAAACGACGCAACGGGCTAATACTTTTCCTTATACCGCACAGCAGAATAGAAGTAATCGATAGTTAGAAAGAGATGGCATTGAACTGAGGTTTCTGAGGGGGTTAGGAAAATTGTTTATTCTGTAAACAATCGTGTAATGAACCGCGAAGAAACATTTGCGGTTCATTAAACTCCTGTTAATCCAAAGACTAGTTTTAAAACGTCTTATCTCAGCTTGCCAATTGAATTTCATCAAATGTTTTCTAAAATATTCGAAGATCATCATAAACTTACACAATCCTATCATTGGCCATCTCTTCTAACAGTATTTGCTGAAGCATCTGATCAGTTATTAGTAAATGTTTCCTTTTAGACAATATTGTCAATTTTTAACCAAACCCGTATCTACATTTATCATCATGACCTGGAATTGAAAAGAAACTACATTTGAAAGAAACTATTCTCAGTCAAAATAATGAATAATATGTAAATCATTTTACCATATAAAATCATTTCCTCCGGAGGGAAAACTTGCGATTTCAAATTTCATAGAACTCTATTTCAAAATTCGCTATTACTAGTCTTGATAAAGTTTAGTTTCTTCATGGTTGTGTTTGTCTTAAGATATGGTGATTTAATGTAAAGAATAAGCTGTTGTATAATAACATAGTTCATATCATCTTCCAACTTCTATCGTACCATACTAGCTGAACATTCACCATCATTGGCACTCTACATTGCGCTCCGTGATCTGGCGAGACAGTCTCCTATTGTTCTGGTTCAAATCAGGACAATCAGAGCTATATTTAGAGTAAATGTCGTTATATTTAGTGGCACACGACTGCGGAGCATCGACTGGAAAGATCGATGTTGTACGCCTGCTAACTTTCTGCATTTGTGCCATTATTCTTACTTCTGTGTACGGCTAGCTCATAAGCACGTTTTCAAAAAATGTTTGAGTGAAACCTTCATAGGTATTATAATGACCTGAAAGTAGACGAGATGATTTTTATTAGATAGAAGGAAAGTAAATTATTCCCTCTCATCGGCCACATTTATCACTTAGCTGAAAAGCTTATTTTTCTATTCAAATTTATGCTTTTCAATATAGGACTTTCTTATTCTCAAATAATTTTCTTTACGTTTCATTGTTTAGGACGAATTGTTAATAATAATTCTGAACGTGTAATTAGTTTGCAGAGATGCCAAAGCAAATGTGCTTCAGCGTGTACGCTACGTAAATTTCGTAATTTACCGGTACATTGTTGCATAAAAGCCTGGTACTTCCCTGTCTTAAGTGTTTTATGCCTCTGATTACGCTGCAAGGGCGCGGCTTTAGATAAACAATGATAGATTGGGAGAGAAAATGTAAATTGCTTCAGGAAGACTTAATTTTATCAAATATTGAAAGCCCAAGGACAGTAAAAAAGACATCTTTGAACAATTCCATTTTATTCTATACGAAATAAAGCAAAAGGGAAATGAAATTGTAATTGATAAAACAGAAACTCAAAATGAATTCTCTCAGTCAACTGTATTTCTCGAAAAGCATCATCACATTTAATTCCATATTGACATATGTAAACAGATATGTGAAAAATTTTATTTTTATATTACTATATGAGGGAGACGGCGTTTGCCGTCTTTATCACAATAATCTATGTCACAGGAAAAGGAATAAATTTTATCATAGTGCCATTGTCCCATAATACCTTTGAATATTTATAATAATGGCCTTTGGGTCAATTCATGTTGAGTAGATCACATTCGCATTCAATTCCAGTCCCCTATCAAGACGTCACAAATGATTATTGCACCATTCACCATAGCGAACATCATACATTAATGCCTAGCAAGACTTGAGTTCCACCCCAAATTCTGATAATGTCACATTACCTTATACTATGTACGATACACTGCACGCTTTAAAGTAATTATTACTCAGTAATTTGTACATGACACAACCTGGCGTTATTTACTAAAACCTGGGAAAACATTCTAAGCAGTGGTGAAAATAGTCAGAGAATTTTCTCGGTAATTTTCGTTATTTTAGAGGTCATTCAAAAACACGCGAATAGGGACTGTGTTTTATATATTGGCATACAAATTACATTCTACGCGTATACTTCAACTTTGAATGTTCTATTGTATTACTTGTATTTCATATACAATCTCGAACTTCCAGTTATATTGAAGATATTCGTTTCAGCACCATTGCGAACTTTTCCCGTTGATCCTATAGACCAGGTTGGGCCTTCGCATAGCGTCAGCTTAATCGTAATACCACCGCTAACTTTCGAGATAATGTGAAATAAGCGAAATGTGGATGGGGATTAGGTGATCTCCCAATTTCAGGACGGGAGTGAGGACAGAATAACGAAGAAAGAATCGCGCGCTCCGTGGCCCATTGTGTAGGTACTACTCCGACGCACGCTTGGTGTTGACCAGAGGAAACCGCGGAAACTACCGATCAGAGGCAGTCTCTGTCATCGTCATCCACGCAATGGAGTCGTCCAACCCAGTAGCCGGTGTCAAAACCCCACCACCATCCAGACTTAAACGAAGGATCTCCCGCGCATATACGTAGCTTCACTGCATACGCTCTCTATCTAGTGTTTACTAATAGTTTAGCAATATTTACATACCAATCGTAAAACGTTTTCGTGATGCGTCCGGTAAAGTCGTGCTCATGTAACAGTAAATAAGGCAGTAGTTCTTAGCAGATACCGGGGAGGTCACTTCCTCATACGCCGTCATTTGCAATATGCCGTATCGAGGGAATTTTTCCATGGACAAGCGGGCAATCGGAGATCGCTCTCGCGTTAAGGCGGCGGGCGAGGGCGCGACCGGCCACGGCGCGTGCTTTTCCTCGTGTCGTCATGGCTAAGTTGTGGATTTTATCGTCCGGGAGGCCTTGGCACATCAAGTGGACTACTCCATTAGGCAGAGCCAGAAAGAGAGAAAGAGAAACAGACACACAAAAAAAGAAAGCTTGTTTCGCTTTCGACTGAGCTCCACGATTCTTCAATATGATTCGAACATTTGTAGTGTAGAAGGCCGGATTTGGTTGGACAGGGAAGGAGTTTGTGTAGGTACATCATGAAATTCAATTGCGAGGGAAATCTGTGCACTCGCGAGAGGGTAGGGAAGTGTCGCACGGGGTTGATGGTACGTAAAGGTACTGCTCTGGCAATCCGCCTGGAATTCATCGCAAGAAATTAGGGAATCGACCAATCACACTAACCTGTCTCTAGATGCCTCATCTACGCAATAATCAACTTCTGCCAGATTGATGAAACCCAACTATTTCGATTAGAACGTGGTTCGAATGTAGATCTTCCCAGGCAGACTCACAACTACATACCCTATCCCAGTTGGAAATGCTTATTACTGGAGCCTGGAAGTTCAGGCAGTTATTTTACCTGAAATGGGCCGGCAAAATGGCATTTATTTTTACTAAAATAAGCAATAAAAAAAGCATTTATTCTAGCTAAAATAGGAGTGCAAAAAGACATGTAAACAATGAAAACTCACTTATAAAAGGAATTATAAAAAAATAATAATTAAAATTATTCAAAGTGAAATTTACATAATCAATTCATATGTTAGAAAACGAATCATCTGGATTCCGCATCTTGATTCCGCATGACTACGCGGTACGACGGCTAGGAATTTCATTTTCTCGCGACGCTGTCTTTTCAAAACCCTATTGTGAAGTCCCTTTTGAATCTTGAAATGCTGTCAGTGAAAACTGAGTCATATTTTTCGTTCTTCAAACTTATGTTATCGTCAACTCTGAGAAGAGTACAACGCCTGACGGTTTCAATGAAAAAATGAAAAATCTTGATTGGCATCATCATCCTTTTTTCATTCAAATTTCATCACAAGGTCTGCTTCCACAGAAAGACAAAACACCACCTTCCTTTCGGGTTGTCCTGGCTTGCAGGTATGTATTATATACAACTTGATCGCGATCGGTGCCAGGAGAAAAAAATAAGCAAAATAATGAGGAAAAGGCAAAAATGGGCATCAGAAGTTAAAATGGGTTTTAAAAAAGCAAAATTAAATCTCCTAATAATGCGAAAAAAGGCAGAGAAAGCAAAAATAAGACAAAATAGCAAAAATAGGCATCAGTCTCTAAAATAGGCACTATGAAATCAAAGAGGCAAATCTACTAAAACAACTCCAGAAGTGCAATTAAGTGATTTCTATTGTTAATAGTCATAAAATAGTAAAAAAAAACAACAACAAAAAAACAAAACGGCACTTTGCCAAACTTCCGGGCTCTACTTATTACAATGATGTTTTTATGACTGTCATTGTTGCTCTTGTCGCCTTGCAGAAGAAGGGAGTCGGCGGATCTCCGGTCGCGAAGTGGGTGGCGCTGCGGATTCAACCTCGACTCCTTTCGGCGGAGGGCGTTTTACAATTGGAAGCATAATTCAATCTTTTACGAGCGCGCGCTGACCTGAAGCCTTGCCAGCGGCGAAAATACCTTGGCTGCGCTCCGTCGAGAGGCCTTGGTGCGGCCTGCGCGCGCGTTGGCGCGGGCGTGCTGCGCATGACTGCGCGCCGCCCCGCGCCGCCTCCGCCTCCGCCTCCGCCTCCGCCTCCGCCTCCGCCTCGCTAAATGCCGGAATCACCCGGAGCTCGCTTGTGGGGCAATTGGGAGACGAGGTATCTGAATTTAGTAGCGGTTCCAGGGGCAGGATGGAGTGGAACTCTTGATTCAATAATTTAAACGAGTGGAAGCTTTTTAATAATATCGAAAATCATGCTTATCATTATCATTAGCTCAATTTATTGTAATGTGTAACGTAATTGTATGTAGTAATTATCATAATGCAAAATATTTATGAGAATGTGATCCTTTTGCGAAATATTGAACAATGAACGATGTTCTCCAATTTGTAACAAACACAATAAAAGTGTATTCCGTTTTGATCTGTACAACTTGTTTCGATTGAGAAACCTTACTTTTACGGTAGACTCTTTCATTTCTCTGGTAAGAAATCGTAACCTGATTGTACGCATGTGTATAATACGATGTATCGTATCATAAGGTATGTGATACTGATGCCATAATCCTTCTGTGTGTCGTTATTGTTTCCCGAAAACAACAATACTGGAAATTATTTCGTATTTTTTGCATTTCTCAGTTGTAAAAAATGCTTTTCCCTTTTTATTTCATAATTTGTAACATTGTTAGGTTTTTATGACATTGTGTATCACTATATATCTCGTGCTCATCTCATGTGATATGTAAAGCTGTAACAATGCTCACATGCATGAGCTTATTGAATTGAATTTGCCTTATTTTACATGGCGAGACTCAGGCCATGAGGCCTGCTCTTCCGCCTGACCACGCAAATTCCGCTACGCTCCTTTCACCAACCATGGGAGAAAAAAAGGTATTACTTGGGCGACGAAGCAGGCGATTTGAATTTAGCTCAGAGGCATCATTTAGGCTTGAGGATCTTTTACATGCAGTAAATGTACTAACATGGGACAGCCGGCTTTACTTCCCCTCCGAAGGAAGGCGTACGAAGGATTTTTTCGCCCTTAAAAATCCACGGCTTCGATCGGGTTTGAACCCGCAAACTTGGGTGTAACAGTCCGATACGCTAACCATCCCACCATCGCCGCCGCTTATGTCTCTGGCCTAATGCTTATGAATCTCAAGGAACACGTGCCTCGAGGGACTGGTACCAAGACGATCCCAGAACGGCTCTTAACTTACTTTTACCTCTTAAACCACACAAATAACGCGTCCTAACGAACAGGGAAGTTCTTACGCTCAAGTGACATTCGAAAAACAGGTTTTTAGGAGAAGTTCTTTCCTCGCGGGTTCTCCAATATTTCTGGAAGCATTCTAGTAGTGTGAAGAAAAGGACAAGTAACAATAAGATATTTTCTCTACACACTAATTTCCGTATAACAAATTAGAGACTCCTCCATGTTTTCAGGGAACGTAGCTCTACTGCCTGTGTTGTCCGCAATTTACAAGTATATATTTACCACGCTTCAGGTTGATATTAACTACTCTTCTACAAAAAGTAATGAAGCAAAAGACGAAGTCATTCATTTTTACATATCTATCACTGCCTTTTTCAACATCTGTCGATATACATTTGAAAAACAATATGCATATTTTCTGCACAATTATTCTACTTAAGAAAGTGAGAAATAATCAACGAAGCTTTGACTTTGATACTGGACTGTTTCCGTTGTAGAAAGTTTAAAGGTTACCACGACAACACTGGTAAATGACGCCAGAAATCAAAATACGCCTACTGATTGACCAAAATGGTGTGTGTTACGTGCGTATGTTCGTTTAGAAATTAATTACTGAACACCTGTATTGGATTCAATACAGGTGGTGAATAGTTTTAATTTGATGTGGGCCAAACGTGAAAAGACATTCTACTACCTAGTTGCTAGGCAGAGCATATTGACCCACGTAATCCCAAACGCACCCTCGGTCTTTACTCCGAGAAGGCCGCTAAGCCCGAAACAATAGGACCGCTTCGCTAGGTAGAGCGCCCTGCGAGAAGAGTACACACGCACCAAGGCGTCACCGGGTAAGACCTCACGCCTCGCCGCTCCTATCAGCATTGCATCATCTCGCTGGATAATACCCAGATACACCATCTATTTTTCACGCATTTCTTGTCCGAGCCTGTGAATGAGCGTGAAATCAAGGTTACTCGCATTTCCGCGGTGGTAGCGGCGGCAGTAGCTGCGGTGGCAGAGACAGAGTGGCAGAGGTAGTAGAGAAGTTTGTAGAAGGTTGTGGTGAAGGTGGCGCGAGTAGAGGAAGTGCTAGTAGAGGTAGTGTGAGTAGGGGTAGTGCGAGTAGGGGTAGTGCGAGTAGAGGTAGTGCGAGTAGAGGTAGTGCGAGTAGAGGTAGTGCGAGTAGAGGTAGTGCGAGTAGAGGTAGTGTAAGGGTGGCGCGAGTGGAGATAGTGTGAGAAGAGGAGCCACGATTAGAGGTGGGACGAGAGTACAGGTTGCGGTAGTAGGCGGTGATGGAAGTGGCGGAGTGGCGGTTGTGTTTTGAACTCGCACAAGGCCGGACAAGTTATTCGCCCGCGCGGGGCCACGCCACGCTGCGCGTCGCCGCGGCGTGGCGTGGAGCGGAGCGGAGCGGGCTGGGTTGTTGGCCGCGTCGCGCGCCGCCGCCGCCGCCGCCGCCGCCGCCTCCTCTTTGTGGGATGTTGGCGGTGTTTGTAAACAAGCGCTCCGGAAGGGGAAGGCGCTGCCGCGGAGACAGTCCGGCGTTTCCCCGCCCCGACCTGCGTCATCCGAGGAGCTTCTTGGCCAGCTGGTGGCGGCGCTCGCACAGGCGCGGAGGGTGAAGGGGTTTCGCGACGCTCGCACTGCTTTCGGTGAATGAATGTGCGCCATTTTCAGTTCCTTTGTCTACCGCAGGGTCTCTAACGGATTGACCGCGCCCAACTACAGTTAGCGTATGCTTTGCTGTTTTGCTATCTAGGTTGATTATGAAATTATCAATTAATTTCTTGGTGATTTCCCTACGACGGCATAATGACACAGAGAGAATATTCTTTTGTAATGCGGGATGCGAATCTTCAACTTAAGCATGAAGCTGTTGACACCGCGACCGTCTGTGATGTTGTGATCTGGTATATATTTTGTATTTAGCATTTTCGAAAGGTAATGACGAAGGTAGTGCGGCGGTTTCCCTACTCGTCGAGTGTCATTCCGCGCCAGCATGTTGAACTATGAAATAGAATTTTTCTTTATCGATTTAAATTTTATTAAGGTTATATTCTTTCTACGTTAATAATTACTTTAAATTGTAGACTACGTATACAATATTACTCCAATACATACATACTTCTACGTCAAAATTAATTTTATTCTTTTAATATTTTAATTTTAAATATTACCTAGTTGGTGGGCAGATAGAACAGACGGATAAGCAAACTGACAGACGTTAACAAAACAATTTTTTCAGTAACAGGGACCCGCAAATTTCCGTCATATACTTCTGTCCTAACGTCAACATCAATATTTTGTAGCATTATAAAACTTCCATTATACTTCGTATTTGTTCCGTACGATGGCTACATCATACGAGAAAGTAAAAAATGACCGACAATTTGCGACCACTTAATTATCGCAGTAAATTTATTTTTCACTTCACTTTTCTCAAGCCTGTTTGAGTAGTTCCATGAGGAAATGCAATTTTCCTTTTACAGATTTATCGTCTGAGTGTTATCATTCCATGACTTTTTTCAAGGCTGCAGATTAAAATTGCTTTTATCGTTTACGATTAATAGCTTTATCTACGAATGTATTCATTGCCACACTATTTCAAAGCGTTTGTACATTGCATGGAAGCATGTTTTATTCAATGAGTCTTTTCCTGCGCGCGCCGTTCGGCCCGCATGGACCAGTGTGCGCCGTGTTCATTCTCTTTTGTGTGCAGTGGTTATTACTGGCTCCGTTATCAGTGGCGGCAGTGCACTAGTGGCTTATCGCCGCCGGCGTGTCACTGCCCCTCATTGCTCCACGAGGATATATGCAAACACGGAATGGCTGCGCACTCTTCTGCGATGCGAACGCCGCTCGAGTACTTGTGGATGCACAGTGATTGCATTTGAACTCTGCCCATGTTACCCAGCACGCTCACCTTCTTGACGCTAGGGATGTGACATCCAGCGCAAAACATCGAGGTTTCAAAATATCGATCTCCAAATTTAAAAATATTTGGTTTGAAATACATCGACTAAAAACGATCGATGTTTTTAAACATCGATATTTTTAAACATTGATTTTTATATCGATGTTTTTAAACATCGATTCTTCAGTACATTGACACAACTGTACATCGATACAATAGTAAAATAGGTTTAGAAACATCAATGCTGTTAAGCTATCCATTTAAAAACTATTTTACTAACCTCTTAACATCAGTGTTCACATGGCGGTGAGGGGGGGGGCATTTTATTTTAAGGTGATCGTGTTTATTGATTTATAATTGAGATTTAGCTGATAAAACAAACTCAAAAAATTTTCAGAATAATAAATAAAACTTTTATTATCTGATTGGATAATATAAAAACAAAGCACTAGGTTTATAAACAAAAAGTCGGCTAATTGTTTTTATCCTTGGTCACTCTATCCTGAAGAATGTTCAATTTCTGGATATCTGAAAATTATTATAGTTTTTATTATACTTTTTTCTTTCAAAAATAAGATATCAACCACGAAAAACATTGAACACAAAATATCGATGTTAAAAAAACACCGACTTGAATAAATCGATGTTAAATACATGGAGTTTTTAAAAATATATCGACGTTTTGAAAACTTTTACATCAACGTCCCATCTCTTCTTGGCACTTGGTACCCGAGACGAAGGAGCGGTGGAAGACGCGGCGAGCGCAGTTGCGATCATCAATTTCCTGTTCCCCCGGGTTCAAACACAGGCACTTCTTTGTGGACAAAACGGGTTCGAGGGATTTTTCTTCTGAGTTCATTTTCTTCTGCTTGTCTTCATGCCATTGCTCCGTCGATAACATTGCATCTTCTTTTATTCATCAAATCACTGACAGACGAAGACAATAAGCATACAAAATATGTGAATCACTGAAAATATGTTAAATTAATCGTGAATGACAATAAAGTGTTTTCATAAACTCGTATTGAGTACTCGAATTCTGTACTATTCTCGTACTGAATATTGTAATAACATATTCTTCTACTTACAATCCTAAACTTTTCTTTCCAATATGCTTCTGTTTAATAGAAGAATAGAATTTCAGAACACTTCTCTCTTCTCAAATGCCACGACCCTAGATGATAATGGCTTCTAATATCATTGGAAAATCACGAACTCTAAGACCTATCTTGCGTAATGAAGACTTACAGCCCCATTGCACCGAACTTGTAGTTTCTCCAAGGACTGGGTACAACAAGTGAAAGCCCTAAATTACCTGTGTAGAATTTCACGACGTGAGTGCAATCGCCTTATTATTATCCTTGGCGTACCACACCGCATGACTGGATGGATGTTCGGTAAAATGACTCTTAATACATCAATTTTTTTAAATATATTTTTTCTGAAGAATGCATGGTTTAGTCTTTTATACTTTACAAATCTATTGATGACTTACGTTAAAAGAACCTCTACCTATAATAATTCGCAAACAGTTTTAGGAAAAATTGGAATATATTCATCAATTGACCAATGATTGTTACATTAAGGAAGATTAGAAATTATGTGTTTTCTCAGACATCACTCATCTTGTTGGATGTACAGCCGTGGTGATTCTTCTACTTCGCTGATGAATGCAGACGGGAGGCCACAACAGTGAATATTTTTTACATGATGTGAGATCACATTATAAGGAGAATTTCTAGTACGGAATGAGTGTTAGGGTGGATTTTATAGTTTTGAATTTTGACAAAAGATTATCTCCTACACGAATTTTAAAAATTTTGTATGAATATTAATAATATAGCTTAGCTGTAAAACCGTCACTCTTTCCTCGTGAAATTCACAGGACTTAATATTTGTTTCCTAAATCAGCAAAATACATTTGACACTTGCGGTTTGTTGTACTTCTACACATAACAACGTATTAATGGACCTCAACATTTAATTTTAATGATTATAAAACATAGTGAACAACTGGTAAAATAGTGCAATTTTTAATATTAACGAAAGTAACTATATATCAATTAACGAAATTTTGCGATCGCCCGTAAATATTTATCTTTTTCCCCCTCTACAGTACCCCATGAGGAGGTGGGCATTTATTTGCTAAACTGGTTTACTAGTAAACTGCTGCCTTCCGGCTTACGTAGCTGAGCGGGAGGGATTTTCTTACTAATTAACTAAAACTCACTTAATTTTAGCTTAAATCTAATTTATTCGTTTTTAAGTAGCACTTCGGCATGCCTAACTTTAAACATATTTCTCTAAAACCGACGCTTTACATCTATAAGATATCATCTGAGCCATCTTTGATTTTTCGGAGCGCGTGTGTTTTGGCGTAGGAGTTCCGTATTAACCACCCGTCGACTCCCAACGCGCACACCGGCCCGCGGAGCTGTTTCTCGAGCACTTTCTTCACCGCGCCCACAGACGCGGTCCCGTTGTCCTCGAGGACGGCTGCCTTCCTCCCCCTCCCCCTGTCCCTTGCCCTGGGCTCGGCGCGTCGTTTCCCCATCGCCGCGCCGCGCCGCG
The DNA here is from genome assembly GCA_011170035.1 of Teleogryllus occipitalis. NCBI lineage: Eukaryota > Metazoa > Arthropoda > Insecta > Orthoptera > Gryllidae > Teleogryllus > Teleogryllus occipitalis. The sequence goes on from BLKR01001342.1 coordinate 15,721, forward strand.
CCGCGCGCCGCCTGTGAATAATGGAACGGGGGAGCGAGCGGACTAGCGGGCGATTGCCTGCGAGCGGCACGGCGACGCGCGCTCCCGCTGCCCTGCGGTGATCGCCCGCCCAGTGCCGTATACCGCTCGGCGGAAGTCCGTTAATTCACCGCTTCTCCAATCAGGAGGCCGCGGCGACGGAGATGGATTCGTCGACGCGGAGTTTGTGAACTTTTTGGTCATTGAGCGGTTTCCTGAATTGTTTTTAAGCAACGAATGAGAAAATAAGCCTGTAATTACAAGTGGTGTGTTAAACGTACGAGTGCAAATGCGATTCAACGGTTTATCAGTTAAATGATATTTGTACTTTAATTGCACTCGCGTGTCACTTCGCTGACTTTTTTTGTTTTACTAAAACGTTAATATTTTTCAATATTTCGAACCCTACATTGCGCTTGGGAACTGGCGTAATCTTTACTGTTATGAGGGAGAAAAAATGTGAATGGTCGAACTGATGGTTAGAGTTCATCGACCAAAACGTCATGTATCGTGTCACAGAACCGCATTTTCGTGGTTGTGTGCATTTAAAATAATAAACGCGTTTGCCAACAATTTTTCGCACGGTTAAACGTGATTTAATGGTGTAATGACTGAAAAACGAACTTTATGAATTGAGTTAGTACATTCGACAGACGTTTCATATGCAGAATATGAGTACGTTCAAAGTCAACGGTAAGTATAATCATGACTGAGGCGAACAATACAGAAAATTAAAGTCGACATCTTATCCGAAAGATCGCTAACCTTTCATACAACGCTCTAAGGATACAAAAGCAAATGACTTGTGGGGATATCTGGAATATTGGAGGAAATCTAGGAAGGGGTGACTTAACGCACAATACTTATTACCCTGAAACACGATTCAAATAGCGGTGAGTAGGGAACACTACTAGAACAAAATTTCAGAAAATAAATTTTAAATGAATACATTAATTATCTAGTTATTTAAACATCAGTTGAGTAAATTGTAAATTGAAATGATAAATTATTAATAAATAAAAAGAAATTAAACATATTATAAACTGAGTAGCTCAGAAATGGATATTCTTAGCAATTTCATAAACAGAAATTTAATTGCAAGAAAACGTGATTGGAGAAGAAAAAAGAAGCAAATGAAATAATAAATGAATAGGGGAGATGAAGTTAGGCTATACACCCACGGGCAAGCCTCGTTTGAAGGATCTGGCTCGAGCCAGTTGTAAATGCGTCTTCGCTGCCGCATTACCGTTTTTCGAACCACGAAGGAGATAGCAACTGTGATAGATTTACAACCGGCACAAGCCAGGCTCGCGAGCGCGGCTTATTCGTATATGGGCCCTTTTGCTGAAGGAAATCGGTTGCAAAATGGACCTGCTTCGGGGCTCAGACGCCCATTTCCACGGGCCCCGATGACCATCCTTGTGGCGCTCCATCTGGCAGCAGCGACTCTCGCGTGGGCGGACGCGGGGGCGGGGGTGGTTCGCAGGTAGGGCGCGGGCGACGGCTACCTGCGCACCAGGCGCCGGGTGTGAAGGGCTGCCCTGAGGACCGAAGGGCGCCTGGAGGGCAGAGGGCGGCGCGGCGTCCTGCAGAGCGGGCACTCCGCTCAACAGTTGGCCGAATCGGGAAAATGACCGCAAATCTGCAGCCTCCTGTGAGCGACCGACCATCCGGAACGGCCGCTGCCACCGCCATCCCCACCACTGCCGCCGCCGCCGCCGCCGCCGCCGCCGCCGCCGCCGCGTCTTTAGTTTGCACCCTTTCGCCCGCGGTCCGCGACCGCCCCCTTGCCAACCCACCCCCGCCGAGCCCCGCCACGCCCCACCCCACCCCCGCCACGCACAACCCGCATTCTTTCTTCCGGGACGCTCCTTCCACCACTCTTTTCTTCACCCCTCGATACCATCGACCAACAGTTTCAATATTTCTGGTTACTGACTAGTGCATCGTCATCTTTCGTTTGTAATACGCTGTTTCTGTGAAGAAAATTTCAATGTACTTGTACTAAACAAGCACATGCTTCCTACAGACAAGTTCTATAATAAATAAGTACTTTAATTTACTTATTTGTTAACTTTTTATACGTTTCGTCGTTTTTCGCTAAAAGTGGCCAGTGTCGAGATGTCGACCTCCATAGGTGAAGTTATGAATATACTGTTAAAATGGGAGGTGACGGCCTGTTTTTAATTCCATATAACACAAAATAAAAAGGTCTTATTAGTACACCGCCTAGTATTTTTATAATCGTTCGATCAATCTGCTTTCTGGTCACAGATTTACAAAGTTAGTTTGTGGCCTCCTGGACTATTCGTTTGGAACTCCTTATCTAACAGAATTTGACGAAGCATTGACGATTGAAATAAAATTATCTAGATATTTGTTTTAGAGTACGAAAATATTTTTTCGAACAAATATGTGAGTCAGTGAATACCTACGGACCAACGTCCTCACATAAAAGCTACATTCACGTTCAGTTTTCCTTTGCCATCGTCTTATGATTCCCTTTTAAACTGTATTTCTGACAAAAACACCCATATGTTCCGGACATACGGATCGTTTTGAAAGATCTCGCTGCGCATTGTGACAACGCATTTCCATTTTAATTGGTTTTCCAAAAATTCACTGTTAATACAAAGATGCTCTTGTGTCCCTTGCTTCATGTGAGAAACAAGCCTCTCTTTCTGAATACAGCAACAGTCGAGAGAACGAAAACAATTACTTTTTATTTTCCAGTTATTACGAATAGCGTATTTTAATGACATGTGGTTAATCTGATTCGATTTGGTTCAAATGATAAGATATACTGAGCCTTTTCAAAATATCTAAACGTAATTATCGAAATGCTTGGATCTAAATAATCAATTTCATGCGACTTAAATATTTCGGAAAAATTCTCTTTGGGTCTCTGGCCTTTAGAAATCGTTTATAAGGCAGATATTTTATTCTAGGGAATTTTACACTTCTAGACATTTTCACACTTTTTGTTGAAATTTTCGTCTGACTATAATGCACGTCGAATTTAGTATCTTCGAATCAGACCCGATATCGATAGTTAAATGTACTTAATTATGCCAAATTAATTGGGTGAGCACTCGACCGGATCGTCTCGAGTCCTTTGTCTCTAATCTCGGGGGTGGAATGTATGTAGGATAAACGTGATTTTGACCGACCTAAGAGACTATTTGTTTTGGTTCTTGTTGACAAATCTTCATGACACAAATATGAAAATTTAATTTTTACAACAGCCGCTGACCACATCATTTTTAATTGCATAAAAATCAATACAATAATCATCTATGTCAGAAATAAATAAAAAAAATTACTCGCCTTCGTGTTATTCTTGAAATAATAAATTAACATTTCGTTAGGAGCATTTCGTGATGTTCGAGCAGGAACATCGTTCAGTGTCACTTGGCTCTTGGTCACGGTGGTTGGCAACGTGGTACAGCCGGATGTCTGATCCTTGGGCCAACCGGGGAGAATCTTCGTCTGTGTCCAGATGACGAGGCTCGGACCTTCCATTTCGAAAGGGGCGCGGGGGCGGCGCGTTTCACTTTTGTTGGCGGCGGCGGCGGCGGCGGCGTCTGAGAAAGGGGGTGCGGCGGCGCCCGTAGCGGGACCGACGCTCCCCCGCCGCCGCTGCCGCTGCCTAAGTGACCCACATCCTATTTCGGGGGCGATTCCCAAGGAACGGTGTCCGCGGCTGCCCGCTGCCCACTACACCCGCCGCGCCGCGCCGCCCCCGCCGGCTCTTTGTCTGGACGAGGGGTGTCCAGAAGCACCGCGGGACGTGGAGGGGTTGCCAACCATCCGCGAATGCCTGTGCGAGTGCCGTCCGAATAGCATTTCCTCGACTATTAATCTACTTATAAGTATGCATCAGTCAGAAAATCAAACTCAGTGCACGCGCATAATATTCAAAAATATAATTTTTTTTTTTCAGAATAATACGTAAAGTTGTCAGTGCTGAGTGATTATTGATAGAACCGTTTCTTAGCGCTGCAAAATGTTGGAATAAAGTATGTTCGTGTACTAATGTTTATGTATGTAATGAATGTAATGCCAGAATCGTGTGAAGGAATCATTTTAAGGAATGGGCTTCTGCCGTGGGCTTGGAAAAATTGTTATCTTTCGCCGAAATCATTATGGCATTATTATAGGAAAACTAGTGGTGCTAAAACTGCACTATTTTGTCGTCCGTACTTTCATACAAAACGTACTCAAATTTTCAAAAATTGCGCACGTCCTTATTTGAAAATCTGAATTGTAGAAACAAATTTCATTAAGGGAAAAATCTCTATTTTCGTAATTGTAGTTGTAGGAAGACGCCGAAAAAAAATGAATTTTTGCAATTTTTGCAATTTTCGAAAAATTGAACATGACGCTGTTTAAAGATCTGTTTTTGATGAACCCATTTCATTATGAAAAAAGTATATTCATACTTGTAGTTGTAGGAAGACCAACAAAAGTTTAAATTTTTGCGATTTTCGAAAAATTGGGGTTTTTAACGTAAATGAGACCTGCAACATTCTCTTAAACGTACTTCACACAATCCAACAACAAAATGTAATCAAAAACGACGTAGCCATGTTTTTGAAAATTTTTAAAATCCCCCCAGAGGCTTCATGTAAAGTACTCCCCCCCAAAAAAAAACAAAAAAACGGACGGACTGACAGACTTTCTGCCGTCATTCGTTTTTTCGGTATGAAGGACCAATGGATTCTGGATTCACCACGTGTTAGTAGATTTTTTTGTTAATTTACGAGCTGGATTTTTCCACTTTTCTTTACCAGGCCCTGTAATAAGAGTTTTTCTGCCGAAAATGCGTTTCTAGGGAAGCATTACATAATTTTCTCTCCACTACGTAAGCGGTAGCAAGAAAGTAAAAAGTAGAAAATACACAGATTTATCAGCATGCCCTGTAATATTTCTTTCTTATAGTTTTAACGTTTTTGCTTTTTTGGCGTATGAGTTGTTCTAATTGCCAGTGCATTATATTTGAATTCATCAAACAACGTAAAATGAAGATATACGTTTTCTTTCGAGATTTAAATCAGCTATAATTTTTTTGATATTGTATTTCCTTGAAATATTTATACTTATTTCCGCCTCAACTACTGAGAATGAAAAACAAACACTGAGGATGATCGGTCGTCATCTGTGTGAAATGTGCTGAAAATCGAGGGAAAATGTGAATGGGTATAGTACTGTTATATTCGCGATATATAGAGTTTGACTAAGTTTCACCAATTCATCCAGAAGTGACCAATTTGAAGGAATGTTGCTCAGTGGCAAATGTTTATTGTTTGATAAAAACTGCTAGAGAGGACTATTCAGCTGAAGTGGGCGTCATCAATTGAAATTTTTGGTTGTAGAATGCAGCTAATATTTCATCAATTAATTAAATTTACGGTTTAATACAGCGCTCCCGGAAAGTTTCTCCGCACAGGCATCTTGATGCTTGCAACAAAAAATATATTGGTAGCAGCGCGTAACAAAAGAAAACGTAACTCACTGAATCACCGCACTCATCTGCGCTCACCACAATCATAACAGATGCTGGAACTGTTGTCCCCTTCACCTGCTTCCCAGCGATCTGTTTGCTATCAACATCAATGGCATTTTTAATAGGAGGCCCTGACTCGGCCCAGTGCGGAGACACTTTCCTGGCGCACTATATAACGTTAGTAATTATAAGTTTGTTGTCCCATGAACGTGCTTCGTTCGTAAAACATGAAGTCAGCAGATTATTTCTTAGAGAGCATTTTCATCAGAACACTCAAAAACCTGCTGAATTTCATAATCCATCAATAAAATCTCATGCGTATTGAAAGTGGTGTGAAGAACGACCAGCACTTTGGCAGTCGTACAAGAAACACGAGAGGGAGAGCGACGGCAGCGGTGACAGGGAACGCGTCGTAGCTGGCGGGAGGGGAAGAGAAGGAGGGGAAGAGAGGGAGAGGAGGGGAGGGGGCGTGGCGGGCGCCGGCGCCTCCCTCAGGGCGCGAACGGCGCCGCCGCCGCCGCTGCCGCCGAAAATGCGACCTACTGACCGCGATGCCCCACGGCCGCGCCGTCGCCGCCGCCTCCACCACCGCCTCCGCCGCTGCTGCCACGCCGTGGCCATCGCCTGCCGCTTGCCACTGGCGCCTACCAGCGGAATACATTACGGCTGCTCAGAACGTAGGCTATCTCTGAGTGTGAAAAGGGAACCTATCTAGGAGCGCCTCATTAGATATCGCTACCGCTTGCTAGCACGGTGAATATTGCAATGTTATGTGCGAACCGTGAGCACGCACTACTTGCTTATTGTTTAAAGAGAAGGCGTGCATGTCGAAGGCTCGATTTTTTAAATTTGGAAATAAGAGTAGTGTTGCCAGTGAAGAGTAAATTGATGCTTTCGGCTCTACAGATGCTCTTCTGTGTCCATTGCTGTGACGCAGGCAGTTTTCGCAGTAAATTTCTGGCGAGTGAATGTCGGAACATCGTTGTGATACATCTTTGTCAATACACGTGAAATGAAAGTGATGAAAGCGGATTTACGTCAGGGTCTCCGGTTTTCCCCACTTTTCATTCCATTAGTGCCATCAATTTTACTCTCGCCACCACCACCACGACGTGAATTTATAATTTCTTCAATTCCTGAATAATTCACAAAAATCTGTAGGCAGAAGTGTCGTCCAATTCGAAAATAGTATTGAAGTTCATAGTTCACCAGGAGACCATTTGTGAAGACGTACTTAGTTTTCCAGTCTTATTCCCAAATTATGCAGAGCTGTGCTAATGCAAATAACGGAATCAATTTTTGATGGGCAGGTGCAAGGGTTTGTAATGTATGAACTTATGTATAAAACATGAGCATTTTCATCACGAATTTGAGATGGAAATCCATCACATTTATCACCTATAATTAATTTTCCTGATCGTACCATTCTAGATTTTTTCTACTTAGGAGTCGATAATGTTTTTTCTTGAAGTACGAGACATGTAGCAATTTTAGTTCTTCGTCATTCACAGACCACACGGTTAAAAATAATATGAAAGCTCTTGGTTAGCTTAGATTCTTCGTGCACTTTGCATGTCTTCTTAACATTTTGCCATTTTCCTGAGAGATTGCATATGATGACATAAGTAATTAACAATGGGAGTCTAATGACAACCTAGTTTGTGTTTCAAAAAGACGATGCTTTCTTTTTTGCAAGGTTTCTGTACTTTCCATCTAATCTTTGTTTCTGCGGGGATCGGCCTGGCACTTTCCGTGGCAATGAAAGGAGACCTTTGCACCGTTGGCAATGAATGGGAACCTTGCACGTCCCTGGATTGATTGATTGATCAATTATTTTGTGTTTCCTGGACGAAAAAATTGATTGTACAATTTTTTGAGAAACGGTCATTAGTTCCGTAAGTATAGTGCATGTTTCTTATCACGGAAGGTGTCTGTTCTTTCCCGACTGGATGGTGAGGTACAGCGCGGCTCTACACGACTTACTGGGGATTCCATATCCAGGTATCTCCCACCAGCGTGGCCACTCAGACGGGAAAAGCTCTCAACTCTGGACTGGTCTCTCGACATGTGTGGTAGAGTACTGCACGTAAGTGTGTGTACGTAAGAGATGATATTAGAAGGAAGAGGAAAGAAAGATCGCGCGTGGTCCGTTTGTTGGGGTACTTCTCCAGTATTCGCCAGATGTTGATCGGTAAAAACACGAAACAACCGATCATAGTAGCCTGCCGCAAGAATTCCCCTCCAGACAGCGGTTAGTTAATTAGTGTAAAAAAAATCCTTCCGCCGTTAGGGCTGGAGCCCTAAGACCTCCCGGTCAGAGGCACTGCAGCGACATCAGTCGATGCTCTGAGCCACCTCAGCCGGTGCTTGCCTCTGGAGGCGGGCGCACCCTCGTGGTCCCCGCTGGGCGAGCCCAGGCGGAAAGCCTCACCGGCCTAAATGGAGGCGGCTGGGCTGAAACCCGGAGGGAGGTGCCGGCGCGGCGCCGGGCCGTGCGGAGGGGCCGGAGGGCTCGAGCCGCTGCGGGGACTGTCACGTGCAGGAGCCGCCGCGCACACGAGGAATTCTGTCGCCGGACATGCGTTGCCGAAAGCGCGCGAGGGCGGGCGGAAGCGGGGCGCGGAGACGGGGTGGTGGTGACGGGGGCAGATGCTGCGACAGTGGGAGGCGGAGTGTGTCGAGCGAAGGGGCTGGCCACGGGTATTACAGAACATATGGGCGGGCGTCGTAATTTTGAGGAACTGAAAGGCGTAAATAGGTCTCCGTTCATTCCAACCAGGGCTGGATTTTGGTACTAAGGGACCCCCAAGCACAAAATCACGTTAGAAACATCCTCTGGAAAAAAATAATTGAAATTTACTAAAGAACACTGATTATAAAGAAATAACTTTTGTAGAAACACAAATGAAAATGTTATATATATATATATATATATATATTTATATATATATATATATATATATATTGGTTTTTTAAAAATATTTCACTATTTCTTTTTCGGGGCATAGGGACCATAAGAAACTCCTTATTTTGCTTGTAGGGATATTTAACCTTGCTTTGAACGGAAGTTGTCCGAAGGCATGCACTACACTTACGCATTAAATGTCGCATGAAGACATGAAGTGAGGCGATGCGCGGAGGCGGTGATAGATGTGTAGTGGGAGGCGGTGGGGACGATCACGGGTCCGGTCATGGGGACAGAGGCGAGGGTGAGTGGTTGGCAACGTGCGTGGGCGGGAGCGGGAGCGAGGACGTTAGCATGGGCGAGGGCAGGGGAAGCAGAGTGGGCGTGGTCCAGTGAGTGCGATGATGATAAGGGCAGGTGCGGAGGCGGGGCCGTTGGGATGCGCGCGTGCGACGCAATGCGAGGCGCGGCGGGGAGGGGACGTGGGCGGGTCTGTAGGCGGCGTCGGGGCCGAGTGCGTGGGTGCGGGCGTGGGCGGGTGGGAGTTGCCTTGGCGCGTGGCGTGCACGAGGGGGCCGTGCCGGACCGAGGACGGGGAGGCGTGGCGCGGCGCGGCGCGGCCTGGCGCTTCGAATAGCCGCAGCGGTGACGTCATCTGCCATCCCCAGGCGCCCGTGACGCAGCGCGTGTGCGGCGCGACCGGTCCGTGCCCCCTTCCACGCCCCACCCCCCACCCCAGGCGCGGGGGGATTATTAATAAGTGTGAAAGACGCAGCGTGCGTCGGGTGGCCGCTTTCACCATTTCCTCCGCTGCCGCCGCCGCGCCGGCGGGCACAGCGGAGCGGGCATGCGGCGGCATGTGCGAGGGACTATGTTCGCTAGGGGTCGCCAAAATCTTTCCTTCAACTAGGATTGACATCGCTCTTAATCATTATCCTCTGATTGTCACCATCCTAGGGCGGTGGCTGAGTTGTTGGGCTGCTCACCCTTCCCAGGGAGTGGAATTCTAACCAATTTATGTGGAATTTGTAATCGGTAATGAGGTTGGTCGTAAATTTTCTCATGGTTCCCCCATTCCTTTTTTCCCCAATCTCATGGTTTCCCCAATTCCTCACTCTATTTATGCTTACGTCGTTTGTGACTGTCCTAGTTGATTATCACTCTCTTCATAGAGTCGAGAGTGTAGACACAAATGTACATATATAAACATAATGTTGATTTTCATAATAATAATCGAACTATTTGCTAATTTAATACAATTCAACCAGTGGTGTTATTGTAGCATTTTTGATTCTCTCTTATGGCATGAATTCAAAGTTCTTGCTTTACTGTAGTCTTATTTTTTCTGAGTACGAAGCCGTAGTAGCAACTACTACTTCGTCGCGAAAATTTGTTACTTCCCGAATATAAAAATCTAGTTGAGAATTTAGACCTTCGTCCACTCTTAGGATTTTATTAATATCGTATCTCATTTTTAACCCATGAGTAACATCTTCGTAGCAATAAAAATTATGTGCAGTATAATTCCATCTCAAGGGCGGTGGCTGCTGAGTTTAACGACGGGCGTCGGGAGAGGGGGTAACGGTGATGCCGCAGGTAGGAAACTGCTATCTCAGAAGTTGCGGGAGCAAGTGACGATCATGAGACTTTGCAGCTCTAGATTCGATTCGATATTGATGTCAACAAAAGAGCAGTATCGATATGTTAATATTTTCGACTATCCAAAACGGACACCAACAAAATCAAGTGGCGACAATCATTTGCAATTCAGAAAGTGATTCATATATTACAAAAAGTTGAAATAAGTGTTCATGAATTCGTAATTAAATCTACGTTAATTTAGATTTTGAATATTCAAACGGATGATGATGGAGCGAGGATGGTAGGAGCTTCGCCGTCACAGAGGGGAAGGACTATGCCGGCTGCAAAGCATGATTGAAACTGTCACCGAAGAAGGGGTGAGGTATGAAGATCAGCAGCAAGTGGTAGCTTTGATTTATTTCTTGTATTAAAAATAAATAAATAAATAAAACCATTATAATCCCCCTATCGTGATAATTAATTTCACCGTAAAACCTAGCGGAAATGGATGTAAAAAATATTTCTTGTTTCACACTCTTCATACATGGTGGTCCTTTAGTGCTTCGTTAAAATTTTCATTTCTGAGTCGTATCTTTAAAAAAACAGACAAAATGCACACGCTAATTTTGTTTTATTTCTCGAAATCTCCAACACTAATAGCAGTCCACTCTCCCCCAAAATTCCAATCCGCGCCGCGCGTATGAAAATGATCGGAAGGGGGTGGGGGTGGGGGTGGGGAGTGGCGGCGCTGGGGCGCGCGTGGGCGGGCGCTACAGGTGGGCGTCTGGCGGCGACTGGGGCTGGGGCTGGGGCTGGGGCTGCGGGGGTGGCGGCGGCCCTGTGGTCCGGGATCGATACCCGCGTGGAGCGCACGTGTCGGCGCCGCGGCCGGCGGGCGACTTGTTGCGCATCCTCGCCGCGTGCCAGCGCCTCCTACGGGGCAAGTCCGCGCCCGCCGCCACCGCGCGCTGCCCGCCTGCCGGCCGAGTGGAAACCACCGACTGGCGGTTGTGCGGAAGGTAGAAAAAGAAAAGAAGAAGAAGAAGAAGAAGAAGAAGAAAAACGGGATATTAAGAGTGTCCTGTCGCGGTCAAGGCCCAAAAATGTTTGTCGTAGTGTCGTTCCCACCATTCGCAGAGATGAACTAGTGAGAATTTCATTGTAATATATATATATATATATATATACACACACACCACTTTTGGGTTACATAGGCATACTCTCTCTCTCTCTATCCCACTCACTCACTCGCTCTCTCTCTCTCTCTCACACACACACACACACACACACACACACACACACACACACACACTTACTCACTAAAAGCACCACACACACACACATACATACAAACCTATATATGCATACACATAAACACATCTACAAAATAAATTTCGACTTTTCATAAATAAAAAAAGGTTGTTACTTTCTCGTGAAATTCTTTAGAATGTTTTCTTCTAAATTATTACAATTACGAAACGCTCATAGTCCGCAATGAATTCTAGCTTTTTTTAATTTATGAATAATTGAAATGTTTATCCCTTAGAACAAGTCAATCTTCAGTACAAGTGAACTGTTCAGAGAGTTTTGTTTCAAAATGTGCAGTGTAGTATGTACAATTTGTCGAGAACGATCCAAAGAGAAATTACTACCATCTGAAGAATGTCAACATTTTCCAATAAATTTTCAATTTACTGGCTGCATCTTCTGGAAGGCACGCGAAAGCTTTGCTGGCAGAACGGCAGTGCGCTGCCTTTGCCTTAGGTGCTACCTGATGCATCCCTTTAGCGCTCGATATCGACGCCTATTGTTCGACAGGGGTCCCTGTGTAGCACAATTTTTAATTTTTTTTTTAAATTACGTTTTTCATGGATGTTTTTCAGTCATGCCTGGTAAGGGAATCATGAGTAGGTCCAGTTCAAAAGAGCAGAATCGTTTTAAAGTGCTGGGAATCCATTGCTCCGTTTGTGTGATATAGTATAATTGGAAGGAACATGACAATGAATGTTGATCCCTTCTTTAATCGAATGTAATGAAATTTACTCCGATTTAAACACAGTAGCACTTCAAGGTCACGAGCTGGAAGGAGAAGGGGGCATACAATCGAGAGCTCCAATACCAGAAATTTAAGGGCTAACTAAGCTCCCTGTTCGATGACAATGTCCCTTTCTCCTTCCAGCTCGTGACCGTAAAGTACCACTGCGTTTAAATCGGAGTATAAGTAAAATGTTCCGTTGTGTGATCTTGTGAGAGCAGGGACATTTGTGATCAATTAATTTTGAGTACTTACGTGTTCGAAAGATTTACCCCTAAATACCTTCACCTGAAATGACTCTGTATAAATATTCCCTTAGCTGCGTCCTCCCCAGAACAACGCTATTGCTCGCTATATCTGATTCTTCTAGGTAAATAGGTAACTCGAAAAACTGCTTACCGACACGTTCGATACATCGATTAAAATATCCAGATATTTACCAATATTCATAATTATGTTCCTAGCAGGTATACTTTTTTAGGGGGTATTGTGGATATTTTTTCTGCAGTTCAATATTTCACATATTTAAATATGGATTTAATGGTACCCTTGTATAACATTGTATGCCAGTTTTCGTATGATCAGTAGGTAACACGATAATGGAAAACGTGCAATACGAGTTAAACTTTAATATATGGACGAAATTATAATTTATTGACGTATAAGTTCCGTATTACTCCGTTATTTAAGCTGGCGTTGTGTGGCGGACGTGGCAAACGAAAGTTGAAAGCCACGAATCGACACTCATTTTCGTGGAACTAAAGCAAACATCTCGCGATGATTTACAAGCCCTTCACAACTGAGCAACCAATTCCAGTAGCCTAGTATTCTCAGTGAAAAGATGAAATGTACCCCTGTCGACCTCTACTTCCTGGGTTATTTGTGTTTTTTGGTGAATGTATAATCTGATTACTCTTCCAATTGTTACCACACCGTTTTATGGTGTTATCAAATTCGTGCACTATATAATTTGAGGCAAACGTAGTCCGTATTTGCTACTGGCTTTTCAGGTTTTGATGGTCGGCTTATCTCAAATCAAAAATAAATGAATTAAAAACATTCACAGAAAATATTAAATAAGTATTTTTGTAACTGAATAATGGCATTGTTTAACACTATTAATTCCGAAGCGAGTTGGTAACCGCTGATATACCATTCTACTCACCATATGTGAAGCACTGAATGATATTATAGTTCATGGTACTGGAAAGACAGATTTTGGCGATGCATATTCTACTATATTGCATATCGTTGTAGGCAAATGATTCATGACCGGACAGAAATAAAACATTTCATTACACAAGAATTCTTGGTGTCAGGTCCGTACGATATCCTAGACAAGAACAGTTTCATTTTCGCAGTGTAATCTTCTTTGTGTACATACAACATTCTCTTGAGGCACTTGAGAAAATATATGCGAGTTGTCGGCTCAAGTGACGTCGCATGACAATGCGATAACAGTGATGTCCCTCGGATTTCGTAACCGTCCCCTAATGGTCCGCGTGCCGCAAGGAGAAAAAAGGAACTTATCACGCGTACGACGGAGGGGCCAAAGGCCGCGGGGCCCTATCGCGAAAAGGCCGGGAGCCAAGTGGAGTTCAGAGCTAGGAACACCCGGACTTTCGCCACGCTTCCTTGTGCCTAGTGGTCCTCTCTACCTACAAATAAGAGCGGTCCCTAAAGGGTCCAAGAACTCGCTGAGGTCGCAATGAAGTGCATGGTGAGATTACGAAAAAAGGCTACTTTATGTTGTGCGAACAGTTTGGGGTCTTCGGACACATGCAGCTGAGAAGTAAACTGATTTTATATTTGTACTTCTACCAATTCAGTGAGTAGGAAATTTTGCGAAAAAAAGTCTTTCTACCAAACCCAGGTTTAAAAAAATCAAAAATAATATAATTATTTTCTTTGGATATGAATAAATAGTTAAAAATTTAATAGAATAAAATAATTTGTGAGCGCCTTATCCGTATAAATTTTAGATGAATGGACATGAATTTCGCTAAAGGTTACGATATTTGAAATCATCATGAACTAGAGAAAAATATGGCAAAGGAAGAACTATAAATAAAAACAAATTATTATATTTTTATGAAAAGTCGTTTAGCTGATTTCAAACCAATTCTGAAGAAAAAAATACGATTTTTCTGTAAAGCTGAATATTTAGGTGTACCATGGATGAGTATTTCATTTATGCAATTGACTCCATGGCACACACTCATTAATGGATGTCAAAAATACTATACCATTTTGTAAAATCCTTGTTTTTGTTGAATTTTATATTTTTGACGGGTTTTACTTCATTATTTACTGCCATGTGAATTATTAATTTAGTTTAATTGTTCTAAACATTAATCAAGTCCAATAGTAGCAACATATTCTGTGCATTTTATATATGCCTAGTATCAGAACTATCTTTTCTGACTCTGTCTTATATTGTGTTATGTACTACATGAATATTATTACATTTATTAATAAGGACTTATCTAAAACAGATCTTGTATCTGTGTTTCCAAGAAACTCGTGCCAACTCATACGCCTCCGAACGAACTGAGAATAGATTCAAACGAGTTCATGTTGTATACATTCAACGCTATCTAGCTTTCTCTCAAAGAGTTTCTTGTGGTCGTTAACGTCGATGTGAAGCATTTCGTCCTCGTTTTGTTCTCTCAGTTCCCTCTTATTCTGATTCGTGACGATTCTGTTAATTTACGACTCGTGCTCTGTCGAAGTTGAGTTACGAAAAAAACCGTCCGAGTGCTTTCAGAAAACGTACAGACTTTATTTTCACAAATGAACCGGCAGTGTTAAGTTGAGAGGAACTTGAGTACCTAGGAATCTGTTTTTTCATGTTTTTCGTTTGGTACGTTTCGAATCTTTTGTCTTTTAGAAATGTTATTGAGTCTTTTCTGAATGCTTGTGGATTGTGAGAATTCTGATTCGGTGTTGTTGACGTTCTTATTCGAAGAAATAAAAGAGGTCATCTTCGTCAACCTAGTACTATGATGACGAAGATAACCTCTTTTAGTGCTTATGGATTACCAATAAAAAGCCGTCGAAAATAGTTTGAGAAATAATCAGTTGTAAAGCTGTATTTTTCTGATATTCATTTTACTTTCTGGTAAATACAGATAATAGATGGAGAAAGTTAAAAATCTGCAAAAAATCTGTTGACGATATCGTCGGAAAAACAGGTTCTCTGATAAGGAAAAAGTGTTCGTCTGATTGCCCGTCCGTTCATCTGTAAAGCACAAGCGCCTAAACCTTCCAAAGATTTTTCTCAAAATGAATATTCCTCGATCTATCTGGCCCATTTCGAGGCTTCGAAAATTTGATTTTCATTATAAGTTATCTATTCAGGAAAAATCATGCAACGTGTTCAAAGGTGCGATGTTTTTTACTAGTGTTTTCTTACATAACCACTAGAAATAATATGAAACAGTATGTACTACTGTACAATCTAGTTTTATTATCTTTTAAAATTTTTCTTTTGGTGTAATCGCCAGACTTGCAACTACACGGTCATTACCAGTATCATCAAGCAACAATTATTTTACCACTAGGACCGTCTCCACGAAACATGCGAGTTTCTTTCCATAGCGGAGCTGAATGTTCTCACGAATTCCAAATTGGAATATGTACTTTCTGTTTTTCACCGTGCTATCATATTCCTCTCAGTTTCGTGGAAGTCGTATTTCGGCCGGCCTTCGTTCTCCGGCCAATGACAGATTTCCACCATCGCGAGCGGTGTAGGATGTAGCTGTCTTAGCTGTTTTGTCACCTAAATTATGAATAAAAGCATTAACAAAGCTTCGTTAGAAACGTTTGAAAACTTGACATTTTCGCTCCCTACTAATACTCGAGTAATACTGATTTGCATCGGTAAACAAAGTACAGATTTGATTTTGTTGTTTTTCTAACAAAATAGCAACACCCGGCTCTTCTACCACACCAGCAGAAGGAAATCTTAACAAAACTTGTCGTTGAATGGAATTGAAGCCGCTCTCGCAAAAGCCTTATTTATTTACTTCGACTGCCCTATTTCATATACTCTATATCTGCTCATTGTGAAGGTTCTCTTGCTACCTTGTTGATGTTCGTTTCGCGATCTCTTTCGTTCTCTTATCGTCTCTTTGCGTGATCGCCATCTTCACTGATCGGCTGCCTTGTCTTGCCGTCTTCTTGCTCCTTATTCACTTCCGTCCCCTCGATCGTGCTTCCTTCTCGTCACTTTCGCGGTGCCCATCCCCAATTCGCCCACTTCTCTCGTCTCTCCCGTCGCCGCGGGTCGATGCGATGGAGGCGATGGCGGCGACGCACCTGGCGGCGGGCAGCGTCCTCCGCGCGTCGCCATGGAGACGCAGCGAGTTCGGCCGCCGCCGCCGCCGCACCGAAAGATTCCAAAGACGCAGCAGCAGCGGCGGTGACGGTAACAGTGGCCGAGACTGTGGCGATGGCGGCAGCAGCAACGGAGGAGGCAGTTGTGGCGAGGGGGGACGGAGGCGAGGGAGGACGGAGGCGAGGGACGGGGGCGAGGGACGGGGGCGAGGGACGGGGTCGAGGGACGGGGGCGAGGGACGGAGGCGAGGGACGGAGGCGAGGGACGGAGGCGAGGGATGGAGGCGAGGGACGGAGGTGTGGGACGGAGGTGTGGGACCGAGGCGGGGGACGGAGGTGGGGGACGAAGGCGGGGGACGGAGGTGGGGGACGAAGGCGGGGGACGGAGGCGGGGGACGAAGGCGAGGGACGGAGGCGCGGGACGGAGGCGAGAGACGAAGGCGAGAGACGAAGGCGGGGAACGGAGGCGGAGAATGGAGGCGAGGGCCGGAAGCGAGGGCCGGAGGCGAGGGACGAAGGCGGGGAACGGAGGCGCAGGTACGCGCGCGGCAAAACCGCGAGCGGCTTACGCAGATCGGCGCGGCCGATGCGGGGAGCGTGGGCTGGGAGTAAGGGAATAATTCCAAGCGGGGTGGGGTCAGATGCTATATAGGATATTAAGTTGGCTGAGCATGAGGAAAGACCGACAGGTGAGGAAACACGAAATGTTGTGATAAACGGTCGGAAGAGGACAGGGCAGACGTGGTGATGTGAAACGAAAATATTGGGAGAATTAAAATGTGAAGGGTGGGGACAGTGAAGTAAGAGAAAGGGAGCGTGAAGAGAGATATGATGAGAGAAATAGAGAGTGGAGAGAGAGAGGAAGAGCGAGAGAGAGAGAGAGAGAGAGAGAGAGAGAGAGAGAGAGAGAGAGAGAGAGAGAGAGAGAGAGAGACGCGGTACAATGAAAAAAGGAATGAAATAAAAAAGAAGAGAACACGAGACGAGACTTTGCAGTAGGACGTAAGCCGAGACGTAATGAGAAATGGGGAATGGTTGAAAACAGTCAAAGGGAGACGGGGCGGGTAGAGTGAAATGACGAAGCGGTAAGAAGCATGTCGTAGCAGGAGTGTCACAGGATTCTGGGGTGATGGGTCGAAGTGGTGTCTATGCACGTTGAGGTAAGATGCAAGGAAGATAGGATGAAGGTTGTTTGGTTGGTTGTTAGGGATTCCGGACGCGTCAATTACTGAGGGCACCAGCCCCATAAGTGTAGTGCGTATTTTTTCCTCGGGACATGACGGTTATCTTTCCCCGCTGAATGGCGAGATTCAGCGCCGACCTACCGTCGGCAAGGGGGGTTTCCCCCAACCAGGTACCTCCTGACAGCGGGGCACCGGTCCAGCCGGGACAAGCTCTAAGCTCCCGACAGGTTTCCCGGCAAGTGTGGTAGTATAGTTCATATGAGTGTAATTGTGTGTAAGGGGTGAGGATAAAACAAATAAGAGGAAGGAAAGCTCCCACGCGGTCCGTAGCCCGTTTGTTAGGGCTCCGGCATTCCCCTGGCGTTGACTAAAAGAAACCTCGGAAAACTACCGATCAGGTCAGTCGGCCGCATATATTCTTCTCCAGACAGCGACTGAATTCGACCTAGCTGACAAGCTAGTGTTGAGAATCGTGCCACTGTCGGGACTCGAACCCTAGGACCTCCCTGTCAGAAGCACTGCAGTGACATCAGTTGATGCACTGAGCCACCTCTCCCGGTCAGATGTGAGGAATGGTGATAAGACGACACTGGACGATACGAACAGAGGCAGTACAGAGACGTGAAAGGAGGGTCCGCTTTTCATCTCGCGGAGAAGACGCCGGTCGGCGGCGGGGGGGGGGGGGGGGGCGTGGCGGGGCGGTGCGGGGATCAACGGTCGGGAGCGGAGCTTCCCAGTGGTGGGCGGCGGCCGCCGTTGCTTTTGCTCTCTGCGGCGGCGGAGAAATTGTCTGTATTTCTGAGCGTCTCGTCCACGGCAACGTCCGCGAACGCTTTGAAAGGGAGCGTAAGCAAAGAAAAGCCCCTTCCTTTCACTGCCACATGTGTCTAATATTCATTCGATGAGAACGTCGTCTCATATTGTACGCGTGTGTTTTCACATCTATTACAAATAATGGTCTCAAATCAGTTGTGTGTCATTCTCTTAAGTCTCTTGGTGTTTTTAGAATATCTTGTATGTCTCGCATTTACTATTTATTCAATGTGAAAGGCGCTGCGCATGATACTGCTGCTTATATTTTAATTAAAGAAGGAAAACATTCAAGAATTGATCAACTGACTGTTAGGAGATTCGTGAAATCTAACAATGATTGGGTGCCCTTAGCGTATATGCGCAAGGAACCCGTGAAATAAAGTAATATAAATGCTCGTAATAATATTGTTCTGGTTCCCCGCCTATCGAATTTATACTACAAAAAATAGTTTCATTAATTATTTTAGTGTATCTTTTATTTTGAGACTTTCGCTATCAATCCCCGCACTTTTTGAAAAAGAAAATATATATCTACATACACGTTTATTACATTGGAATAAGATCCCACAATAACGAAACGAAATGTGTTACGATGTGCATGAAAAATCCTCAAGAGTTTCCTGAAACAGTTCCAGGATGTTTGCTACACATCGTGTCGTCCTTTTCACAAACTACGACTTCTCCAAAGAAGTAACCAAAGAGAGGTATACAAATTCAATTTTCAAATAATGTACCTGAAAGGAGAATTCTCCTCTTTGTCGCGAGGCTGCTGACAGCTACTTGCGCGAAAAAAAGAAAAAAATGGAAATTCTCGTGACGCATTACCTGCGCACGCGACTTACAGGAAACATAGTTGGCAACCTGTTGCACCCGTACGCTCATGCGGCATTCAGCCACTGCGTAGCTCTTGGAGACACTCCAAGTGGCAGCAGCAGCAGCAGGGTGTAGAAGCGTCGGGTAAAGACAGCTACTCCATACGCAATAAGCCTTTGCAATCCAGTTAGAGGACGCATGGTGTTATTATGCTCTTAAAATATTTGCTCCTGTTTGCTTTAGCAGCAGATAGAGGATGTGATATGAATATTCTAATAAATTTTTGTTAGAGATACATACGACTAATTATGGTTATTTTTACTGTTACAAGATGGAAAAGACTATGAAGATCAGAAATAAATATATAGAGTTTTTAAAATCCGACTTTCCATTGAATAAAAAATTAATGCTAGGAATGATTTCTTTCGCTTTCTATAGTGCATAGTAAATGAGATTTCGCTCTATTTATGATAGTAAAAATCGTTTGTAAGAAAGGTAAGTATATATGTAAATAATGATAAATATATAAACAAAAAACTTGGCATTATCTTGTTTTTAAGATTATTTATATTATATTTTGATATAACCCCCATGGCTAGGAATATATCGTAAAGATTAAATCGTAATGAAAAAAGTGAAAAAGAACCAATGAAATTTTGTTGGATGTTATGCTCCGGAAATGCCCATGATATCATGGCTGAAATGGTGGCAATATACGAAATGGCGTTTGGACAGACGAGAGCCATAACAAGGATGTGTATATAAATCATGCAACCAATGAATGCTTTACTGAAGTCCAAAATCAGCAAGTTAGGTTAAGTCGGCTGTGAACAGATATTTGTCGTACCAGGAATACCTCTTGCTTAATAAATCATTGTTGTGAACTTCATTACGAACTCCATGTCCGTTCGCGTTGAAAAGCCAGTCGCCAGCTCATAGCGTAGACTAGTAGGGGGAAAAACTTGGGAGGTTGGAAACCACAAAACTACCCATCGGTGCCAGGTTTCGCGGAGGAAGGAATCCCGTACCTCCCGTGTTAGCACTTAGCCCCCCCCCTTATGGGACTAATTGCATGAGAATTGTCGCGATCGAAATAACTCTCCCTCTCTCTCTCGCTCTCTCGTGTACGTCCTTTCAAACATAATCTAGGAGGTAGAGATGTGATAGATTTACTGTTTGGTTAGCTCATGTTAGCGCTACCTGAAATGCAGACTTTGCCCCTGGCTCAAAAGAACAATGAATATACTTCCGCCACCCACCGAAAGCAAAGACAACAAAGCTTGTGGAGAATCTGTATATCACGTAACGCGCGAGTAGCGGCAACGCCCCTAAAACTGCGAAACCATGCACTGCGAGGCAACCGCCCCTCATTGGCCTCCCTCGGCGCTCGGGCCTGCCGCAGGCCGTGAATGCGCGTTCGCAGCCCCTGGAGTCGCCTCTCGCAGCGCGCGCGGCCGTCGCGGGGAAGGCGTGCGATTCCGCGCCCTCTCGCCCAATCGATCACTGTCCCGGAGGGGGAGGGGCTGGCCTGGGGGAGGGAACGGGTTGCGCGGGGCGCGCCTTGACCGACCCCACGCCGCCACCTCGTCGTTCTTCCCTTCGCCGTTTTCACACGCCGCGCCGCTCCAGTCTCTTAATTTTTGGACAAGAGAAAGAAAGTGGGAAGAAAGGACAAGGTTGTAAGGAGGCGAAGCTGCTGCGCGTAATTTTTGTGATAAAGAAAGAAAGTGTAAAAATACGGTAGTAAGGACGTGCTTTGTACAAAAGACTAGTGCGTTATATTTTGGAATGTTACAGTTACCGTCCAATTCATATCACTCTTCCAAATTATAATTTCTCAAAGATTTCTAATATTCACGGCATTCGGTGATATTTCTATTAAAAAATCCTTGGCCTCAAAATCTGATTGAAAAAGGACAAAAAATTGGGTTTATATGTTTCTGATATTTATTGAAACTTTTTGTTTTGTTATAATAAAAATTTTTGCGAAGCCTAAAACCCTCTCACCTGAGAATTGTCGCGATCGAAATAACTCTCCCTCTCCCCCCCTCTCTCTCGCTCTCTCATGTACGTCCTTTCAAACATAACCTAGGAGGTAGAGATGTGATATATCTACTGTTTGGTTAGCTCACGTTAGCGCCACCTAAAATGCAAACTTCCCTTCTCGCTTCTCTTGTGTTCTTTTTCGTCTCTCATTTTCCTTATCTCGTTTCGTGTGTCGAAGCGCCCGTTTCTCCCCTTCCCGCCACCTGCCAGCCGTTCTCCTCCATCGGCGTCTCCGCTGCTCGCGGCCTGTCACGTTCTCTGAGCCGGGAGGCGCGTAAAACTGCAATGTTGTTCACCTTCTGGAAAACTAGAGACGTTCACCTGTCGTCTCTCCCCGTTCCTCCACCGCACGAGGACCGCGCAACGTTCGCCGAAGAGGTTCCTTTCCCTACTCTACCAAACGACTGAGTGAGCGATCCGCGAGTGAATTTTCTTTCTCCATTCTTATCCATCCTCTCCACTCACTCACCCATTACTTACTCACTCACTTACTCATTACTCACTGACACACTTATTACTCACTCACCCATTACTCACTCTCACTCATTACTCACTGACTCACTTATTACTCCCTCACGCACTCATTACTCACCCACCCATTACTCACTCACTCATTACTCACTCAATCATTACTCAATCACTCATTACTCAATCACACATTACTCAATCACTCATTACTCAATCACTCATTACTAACTCCCTCATTACTCAATCACTCATTACTCACTCATTCATTACTCACTCATTCATTACTCACTCATTCATTACTCACTCATTCATTACTCACTCATTCATTACTCACTCATTCATTACTCACTCATTCATTACTCACTCACTCATTACTCACTCATTCACTACACACTACTCACTCATTACGCACTACTCACTCACTACACACTACTCACTCACTACGCACTACTCACTCACACTCACTCACACTCACCACTTGCACTACGCTATCACACATGTCGGGAGATCAGTCGGGAGCTTAGAGCTGATTAATTTACGTAGCGGTCATGGAGTTTTATGTTAGAAAGTAACTGATCATCCCGCAATATATATAAGAACTTATAACCAAAAATACTCACAAACTCTTTATATTTGCTGTATAAATTAACTCGTTAACTGTAAAAATTAACGTATAATAATAGAACATTTACAATTTTGAATATTTAAATGTTTTAATGAAAGACGGAGTTTCCGGTTATTATTACATCACTATCGTAACTCCAGAAAAGAAGAAAAGGCTACTTTTGAACGAAAAAAAACATGGGGCTTGATGTACCCCCCAAAAAATAATAGATCCGTTGCAAATCACAAATTCGACTAGATCAACATAGGAAAATCCATTTGGGGGAAAATGCTTAGTACGATTATGGCGCTAGATGTTCTTAGATGGACGGACAGACGGTCAGACGAACGAGGTCACGGACAGATATTTTGAAAACAAATGGGTATTTCCCTAATGCACATTTCGGTCAAAATTTCGACATCGATTTATTTGCAGCATTTCATAACTTTTTTGCACTACGAAAATGAAAAGGAAAAATCGCGGAATGTAATATCTCCGTCCTGCGTTTCCGGTCGTCTGGTCTTCATAACGACCTGCGGTTTATTGGAAGCTGCCCTAGCGACGCCGAGCGCGATGCGTCCCGAGAACTGTGATGAGGGCGAGACGACCATGTGGGTAGATTTGGACGACACGAGACGGAATAGGATGGAATAAAATAAATAGAATCGTCAGGTCGAGTCGAGACGAAATGAGAAGAATTAAGATGGAATTCATACGGACTGAACTTGTTGAAATTGCATTGGGGTACAGGAATGGGACAGACACAATGCTATGTGCAACGGTGTTGCTCCGCGTTGGAATACTTCGTTAACGAGTCTTAAATCTCAATGGAAGTTTATTTTAAATTCGCATTATTCAGAGAAGGTAACTGTATGATTCCTCTCTATTCATTTGATATAAACATATATAAACAATTTAATATACCTGAGTAATAACGTAGAAATTGTTTGCAGTAAACATTTAAATATGTGGTAGAATATGAAACATATAGAACTAGTATGGGAATGACTGAACGAAATATACCGGTAAAAACTAAGCGAATGAAATTGGATTTTAATGATACAAAAGAAGGTTCAATATTGAAGTGAAACTAGATGGGATGTGGAACTTGAATACAAAGAGCGGGAAATCACATGGCAGCGTATTCTCGCAAAATCCCTTCTCATGTGAGTGAATCTTGCAATTAAATTTCCTTGCAATTAAATCATGTGATTAAATATCCTTGCAATTAAATCATGTGATTAAATATCCTCTATTTTGTAAACCTAGAAGATTATTCCTGTGATGGAAACAGGTAGATGACATGACTGGGCGAATCTCGAATCTCGACCCGGTATATTTGTACAAGTTTCTTCTTTGAAAAGGAACGCGCTATGAACGTGTTTCTTTCCGATTATTCCACCTTCTTATAGATATTATGTGATTATCTATGTGCAAGAACCATCATTTTACTGTAACGCGAAAAACTTTCATAAAGAATGGAAAGTGCAATTTTTCTACATGTTTAACTCATATTTTAATACTTCAACGTTGGATATTAAGAGAATATTTACATCTTCCAGCAGCGAAACCTACTCACCTTTTGGGCGAAACATTATAAACACTAATAAAACAATTGTTTACCTATTTATCTTTCCACCAGGAAATATTATCAAAGCTAATTAAACATTTTATTTGCCAGTGGTGTCAATGACACTTCTTTCTCGCCAGCGAGTATTAGGTCTTCACGGAGCTCTACTCTAAAGTAACGGCTCGATACAGCATATAATCATTTCAGTTATATCTACATGCTCAAAATATATCCATAATTTAATCCATGTAGTATTTTTCGATTAATTAACGTGCATTGTTATTAAAGATACGATGCAAAAATACATTTAGTTATACAAATGTACATAATAATAATATACAAATATACATAATATATTAATATACAAAATATACATAACATTGTATTTCAGGAGATGATATACTAGACTTACTTTCCTCTCTCTCTCTCTCTCTCTCTCTCTCTCTCTCTCTCTCTCTCTCTCTCTCTCTCTCTCTCTCTCTCTCTTTCTGTTATGTACATGACTGTGTGTATCTACTTGCTCCCATATCTTGGAGTGTACAACGGGTGTAATCAATTTCGCACATCTGACATCATATTTTTAAACAAGCTGCAGGTCATTCTTTGTTCAGTTACAATATTTTGCTCAGTATTCTTGGCAAAAATAAACTGGTGACTACATTCTGAGTTGGAGTGGAAACAAGGTTCATTGCCTCAGTAATTAAATACGGTGTCAACCTCGTTGCAGGGATAGATTCCAGGCCCGGGAGAATTTTTTAATGAAGTCGTCTGAGGACTTCGGCAGGGATGGCCCAGGGGCGAGAGGTCAGGACGTGGCTGGGCGGCAGGAGTGGTGAACTGAGTGGTACGGATGGGAAGACGACGAAGGAAGTTGGAAAGAGCAAAACTCTGGCTTGGCGTGGGGTGGCATGACTTGGCTTGGCGTGGCGTGGCTTGGTTTGGCTTTACTGGGCTTGACTTGGCGTGACGTGGTGTTGCGTGGCGTGGCGTGACATGACGTGACGTGACGTGACGTGACGTGGCGTGGCTTGGCGTGGCGTGGCGTGGCGTGGCGTGGCTTGGCTTGGCTTGGCTTGGCTTGGGCGTGGCATATCATGACATGGCATGGCATGGCATGGCTTGGCTTCGCGTGGCGTGGCTTGACCTATCCTAACGTCGGGTAGCTGACTGTGGCGTGGAGGAGCGTGGTTTAGCAAAGCGGGAGGTGGGCGCGGGACGGTTGGGTGGTGGGCGTGGCGGGGTGGACGTGCGACCGGGCTGGACTCGGGGCTGAAGGGCGGGGGACCGGGTGCGTTGTGCAGGTAGCGCGGAGGCGGGGCAGCGACTGCGAGGGCAGTCGTTGAAGGGAGAAGGGCTTGTGCGTGGAGAAGAGGTAGTGAAGCGAAAGCCTTCAGGAGAGGCAGCGAAGGGATGGGAAAGACAGTATAGGGGTGTGTATGATGGCCACCGAACAAAGATGATTTTTTTAAATACTCAATTTCTGTGTAACCTTTCCCTATTCGGCTATTGCCGAATGACAAAGGATGAATAGTTTCTGACAGGGATATTGATGAAAATTGTGCTAATTTTCCTCAGCAACGTATATTGTGTGGACGTTTCTCTTGGCATAACATCCTTGCCCCAAGGTCGCAGTCGCTTCCAATATTCCCGTTAGCAACGTAGTGTACGGAGAGAGGTGGGACAGGTAGTGAGAATAAGTTCCCGCTGCAGGCGAGTAGCCAATTACGGAATCTATGACATTATCCTCCCACGCGATAGTTGACCTTTGCTCCGCTTTGCTTGAGCCGTACGGCCAAAGAGTACTCGCGCATTAATGATTTTTTGATGTTATTTGAGTGCATGTTACTGGAAGCGGCAGTGTTGCATGAGTGTAAGAAGAGTGATACCTTTGCTGTTTTCCCTATCCATCTCCTTAAATTACAGAACAAAAGAAATATCGATAATCAGGTGTTTTCTTAATATTTAGGACAGAGATTAAACTACTCGTATTTCAGTACTTTAGAAGTTCGTTATAAATTTGTATTAGATCTATATTAGATACAAATCTGTATTAATATGTGTCATTCGATGTATTTACAAATTGTCAACGTCACGTCAGTTTTGATAATTATGATATTTATTATCCATTTATAATGAAATTGTAATTTACTTAAATGGAAAATTACTGTCTGTATTAATTACTTTTTGTTATTAATACTTTTATCTATGGCGCAGAGGATAAACAGTTAAGTCAAACCTTCCTACTTTTTACGGCACGATTTTTCATGTTTGCATAGTTGTGTGTAATCGGTATTTTATAATAAATCAATGGCATTTTGTAAAATGTATGACAATGTCAGTAACTTCTCACCGTTACATAGCCGATGTAATTACTACCGTCAGTAAGATCAGGTAAGTCGTGCATTGAAAAGCAGGGAAATTTGACTTAACCACTTATTCATTGCGTGTACGGATATATAATTGAGAAGCAAATAAATAGTTTCTACACAGCCCTCGCGCGTTGCGGAATAACTCTGCCCGCCCGTAATAATAAGCATAAGGTGGACTCGTGTTGACGAGGGCCCCTGGACGGGGTGCGTGGGACGGCCACCGTCCAGACGGACCCCCGCCGCCGTCCACCCGCGTCACAGCCGCCGCCGCCGCCGCCTCCTCCGCCTTCGCCGCCCCAGAGCTGCGGCCAAAACAATCCGGCCCCATTTGCGTCACTTGCGGCGCGGTTCGCGCTTACCGCGTGTGTGGGTGACAGCGAAAAAATTTCGCTCTCCATTTATCCGGCGCGTTTTAAGCAGAGGTGCGGGCGGAGGAGCAGGCGACGGTAGACGGAGGAGCAGGAGGCGATGGTGACGCGTGCGTCGTGGAATGGGTGGCAGCGGCGACGGCGACGGCGGTGGAGCTAGGGGTGGTTTTGTCCATTGTGTCTGCGCCCACTGAGATCTTTTAAACCGTCCTAGGGAATCGAAGCGGAACAGCTAGTAGTGCATTCAGCAACGTGCGTCACTTGCAAGGTCTTCTCATTCATATTTCCATTTTTGGAATTAATATTCTTTACTCACTATTGTGATAAAATCATTGGAGGGTTTTGACTGTGGTAAATAGGAATTTAACAGAGTACGCGTTTACCCTAGGTGACGTATACTGTGCGCAACAAAGTCGGGAAACCAGGATTGGTTAGATGTATGATATGCCCCGATGCTGTAAATTCCGAAAGTAATGCGAGTCAGATGAAAGTACCTCATTATTCAGTAATCAAGACGTTCGTTGCTCGTACAACACGTTCTCTTAAAAAAAGATCTTCTTAATCTTAGTCTAAAATATTTCAAATACATAAACTTACGCTTGAATATTGAAGTTCATTTGTCTAGGCAACCTATATATGAAATATTGAATGAGCTTCGCCTCATATAGAAAAGATTTAGACGCCTCATATAGAAAAGATTTAGACTAATCTTACTTTAGTAGTCTATTATCGTAGTGTCTATTTCCTACAGACCGGTCTTGTATTTCCTATAGTATGATAGTTCTGGAGAAATACGACGATATGAATGTTCTGCATGCTATACATTTCGGAGAAAGCAATTTGCACGATAAGATTGTAAGTGGTACAAAAATAATATATATTATTTTCTCTGCATCGGAACTGTTTTTTTATACAGTTAGAACCCCTTTATTCGAGGTTTGAGTATTCGAAAATTATTTATCCGGAGTCTGTTTCATGATGAAGGAAAAAACAAACAAAACAAAAAACCACAACAAAAAACAATTCTATTGTCCCGAAAAATAATACTGTCGTGTGTGGTGCACATTTCTGTCAATTTCTCGGTATTGAAATTGTAAATTATAATATATGCTATTTTACGTGTTTCTTCTTCATTAGCGCTTTAATCAGCACATTCGAATCAACAAAAAATAATTCTATTATCCAAGATGTTCTTTTTCCGTGGACCGCCTTTTCATGTCATTGCTCCAGATTATGGAGGTTTAATGTATATCTCAAATAACAATTCGAAGTGTGAATTCAATACACGGAATGAATAAGCCATTAAATTAAATTATATGACTTGAATAATGCATGTGTAATATTCTCTTATTAAAATGATCCAGTTTTTCTTCCGCTGTGTGATATGATGTGGCATTAAGTTATCCATGGCCGGAAATTGATACCGAAAGACTATATGCAAGTACCTGTGCCCTAATGGAACCTGAAACCGTGACAGATCCAAATTTCAGCCATCATACTGGTCAACAGACGTGTCGCACATGCTAATTACCGCAACGCAAAAACGTTTAATGCTTCCGCACCCTGGATCTCCGCACTCCATTAAGCGAGGCCGGGAAGCTCCATCTACTCCGCGTCACGGAGCTGTTCGATGACCGCGCCCGCGACAGGGGACAGGGTGGAGTGCCCACCGCTCCGCCCTGTGGCACGGTCTGACTCGCGGGCGGTAAATTAAAGAACATGTCTCTTTTAAAAAAATTCCCGCTGCCGAAAGCAATTAAAATTGCGACACAGAACCGACTCCCCATTGAGAGCGGTCGCGTAATTAAATTGCTCGCATTCTTTTTGACGTCCACTCGGGGCGATGGCGCCGGCGGCGGGCGGTGGGCGATAGCGATGGGCGATGGGCGATGGGCGATGGGTGACGTCGGGGTGGGGTGAGTGGTAGCGCCAGGTTATGATGATGCACTCTGGGCAATGCGATCGGTGGTTTCAGGGAAATGATTGGCTAAGCGAATCTTAAGCGGGGAAGTCGTTTGTTCCAAAATGTTCCTTGTATTGCTGACTTTTTCTGACACAGGTGCCATGTGGTAAGATTTCCCTGCTTAATGTTTCCTAACGTCGTGATGTGCCACTCGCGTCGTTAAGCCTCTTTCATGCCGATCGTTTGGCACTGCGTAACCTGTTGTGAAACGCGTTCTGAATGTCGTGGTCAGTCTGCACATTGTATTTTTACGATCGTGGGTCACCATTCCTCATGGGTTGTCTGGAAAGTAAATATAACTAATGTTGTGAAATAATAGGAACTAATGTGCAACTATAAAGTTATAGAATCGTCTGCCCTTTTCATCACTGTACATTTTGATCACATGTAGGCCATGATGGGTAATATAATATATGTAGGTGACGTAAGGGGACTTGTAGCACATGTCAATGTAAAATGTAATGGATTATTGCTAATAAAGTTTTATCTGCTTATTAAAACTGTCTGGGCTCTTGAAGCACTACTTTACTTAACATCGATTATGGTACAGAAGAGAGTTTGATTCAAGCAAAGCGCAAGTTAGAACTGGAACCTGAAAGGCCAAAAGAAATGAGAAACACATTTCGTAGAACCTTCTGATACTCCGAACCGTGTTAACAGCTAAACCTTTGCGGGTTTTCTGTTTCAGTGAAAATAACGATCATCGCCTGGATTATTATCGGGAGTATGGATCATTGAAAACTAGAAATTGTTAGAGAAGTGAGATTATAATCAACGTATAAGTACGCATTTATAACAATCAACTGCTTTACTTAGTAAAGCAAAACAATTATATAACTATATTTTTAAAACTTATCCTCATGTTGTTTTAACAACTCACCTCTGGGCTTTCAACATGTTTTTGAGGGATGTACCATCGAGTCTTAAGTGTACTTCGTTTCACTTTTGTAAAATCGCTGCAAAGACTCTTAAGAGATCAGAAGCCTCGGAAAATGGTTGCCATGTACCTTTATAACAGAAATTTACTTTTATGTACAGTAACACTTAGAGTTTTAGTAAACATGAACTGATATTATTGAGCTATTCATTACGAAAATGGATTAGTATTGCTGGAATTAATATTCCTTATTTCTAAACCATTATATACGTTTGTAGAAATTGTGCAAAATATATGAGTTTCCATGCATTATTTTTACTAACACAAATGTCTTTCTCGTGTGTTGCAGGTAAGCAGTCCTAAGAGTGTTGATGCAGAACAGCATCATGTTCTATAGCAGGCGCCGCTGCATACTTGATAAGGTCAGATTGTGGATGTGAGTGTTAACGTTTCATTTTACTGTCCGGTGTGGTTCGTTCATTTGTTAGTATTGACTTTCCTATGTGCATTTCAATTTGGCAAATTTGCACGCTGGGTAATGACGATAGAAAGACGAGAACTGCTCGTACTCTGCCCTCGTGTCAATATGAACGCCACATTTACTGTATATTTTAGCGTACTTTTTACGTACGGAGAAAAAAAGAAACGAACCATGCTCTTATTTTGTTGCGTTGACGTTCCATAAGGCAATGTGTGGCCTGTTGAACGTCTATTGCTTACGAGTTTTGCTTGCAACCTCGATTGCAATACTGCGTGAAGTCTGATCTTTTCAGAGGAATTCTCTGATAGCATGAGCGGCCCACACCAAACCAACTACTATCATTATCGTCATTAACCCTTCCAGCGATTATATGAATAAGGGATTTCTAAAAGAGAATCGGAGACAATTTACAAGCATAAAAACTGAACAAAAACTAATCTGTAAATATAATTTCTTACTTTTATTCTTGACGTGGCCAAAGTAAAGCAAACTATTCTCCAAGAAGATGATAGTTTACTACCAATTACAATAATTACAGAATTTGTGTTAACACGACTTTTCTAGGTATGTGACAGAAAAGAACATGCAGTTGATGAGATACATTACAGATTATGTGCTAAGTATGTATTTATCTGTTTAATTGTTGTGTGAATTGTAGTAACTTCGTGAATGAGGAAATTTTACTTTTTCGAAAATATTATTAATAAGTATTTACGTCTCTATGAACATAACTATTGTACGTTCATTTATTTTGAATAATATTCGAAGGGTATGAATTTCATCTGTTACTATCTCTCTTATGTGCAATGAGATGTAACATACAAAATAATTTAGTTCTTAGAACAAACTAGACTGTGAAGCAGTAGAATCATTCGAAATAGTTAAGTGGTGTATCACAGGCAAAGCACGCTTGAAGAGCGCAAGGATAAAACGAAAAATATTCTAAGAAAATGTAATTCCGCTTCGTGCTTGCAAAAGAGCTATCAACGACTCATTGCTGACGTAATAATGGTTCACAGCCGTGCAAGCGAGCAACGAGGGAGGGCAGTGAATGAAGCGAAGGGGGGCGAGAGCCTTTCACGTGCGCGAGCGGCGTCCCACGGCGCCCGCCAGCCGCCCTGCACCCACGCACCCCTTTGGCTTCCATTATTGGGAAATCCCACGGTCACTTCGCCCTAGCCGGCAGATGGCATCTGCACCCCGCCTGCCCGCCGCTGCTTCGCCCCCCCCCGCGTTGCCGCCAACTCCCCCACAGCCCCCGTCGCCACCGCCAGCACACTCCCCCACAGCCGTCGCCGCCCCGCCCCCGTCCACCCATCATAAGTCCGCCAGTCCCGCGCGGCGGCCCGCCCTGAATAGCCCGCCGGGGCAAAGGGGTGTTAGGTAAATCGCAGGTCAGCGGGGCAGCCGCTTGCCTTCCGCTGAATGGATGGGCCTCCCCCGAAAATTTCTTTTCGCCACCGCCTCCGCCCACAGCCCCTCGCGTCGCGTCGTTTTACCGGGCTGCTGCTGCGGCTGCTGCCCTGCTTTTCCGCCCATCCCCCCCCTCCCAGTCGCGCCGATATTCGCGACCGTCAGCTGCAGCGGAGGTGGTAGCGGTGGCGGTGTAGGCAGGGCTCGGCCGGTGGGAGCGGGGATGGTGCGGGCGGCGAACGGGGTGGGGTGGGGGCAGGGGGCGGCGGGGCGAGCGACGTGGGAACGCGCTGGCGGTCGCTGGATAAACAGTCCACGAGCAGATGGCGTCGCCTCCGCCCCCGCAGCCCTGCCGCCCCCGCATTGCACTCACCCACGCCGCGTGCCGAGCTGTCTTAGCCGTTCCTGGCGTGCTGTGGCTGCTTCTTTCTTCCTTTCCTTATTTTTCTTTTTTCCTTTTCTTCTTTCTTCCTTTTCTTCTGCTTTCTTCCTTTTCTTCTTGCTTCCTTTTCTTCTTCTTCTTCTGTCTTCTTTTTTCTTCCCTTTCTTCTTTTCTGTCTTCTTTTTCCTCTTTTATCTTCCTTTTCTTCTTTTTCTGTCTTCTTTTTCCCCTTTTTCTTCCCTTTCTTCTGTTTTCTTCCTTTTCTCGTTGAGTTTCTTTTTCTATCTTAAGATACGATTCATTTGGAAACGATAGCTGACTTTCCATGCCCATTTCTCTCACAGACCCAGAAAATTCGTGTTTAAATGAGTTCTGCAATTGTAACTGGCACTTCCATCATTTACTTTGAGACTAGTTTGCTTTAGTTCGATCAATTCAAGATAAAAAGTAAAAATTATATTTAAAGATTATTTTTTTGTTAGTTTTTCTGTTTGTGAATCGTCGACGATTCTCATTGAAGTTGAATATGTGTAATTGTCTTTACCATAACGTTTTGATGTACTCTTTATTAAATCATTCCCAAACCAATTTCAGAGATAATTTCCCCATTTTCAGAGATTATTACAGCAATAGCATCCATAAAATGTTCAATTTTGAAGTTGTTAATGATAACATTCGTTTAAAATACTACAAGTAATGAATCATGAATACTTCTTACTTCGGTAATTGGAATTTTTATGATGAATTTTGGTTGAAGTTTGGTGATTGATATGATGTAAACATACTCAAGTTTTATAGTGGCACTACTCGATGTTACGTAATGGCTACTAAAATATGTTGGTGTTGTAACCTTTGAAGATGGGGGAATTCTCCCCAAAACTTGTTTGGAAATTATTTTATACGTAGTTCAGTATATGTTTATACTATATCACCTGGTTTACAGACTCAATATGAAATGTAAATTCTAATAACATAATTACAACCAACTACTCCTGATTAGGAAACTCACTTAGATCCTATAGCATTAATTAATGTTCGGGAATATCCTGAGGAATGAATCTAATGATGATGTATTTCCTTATCGTATTGTGGATAAGTTTGCATGGTATTGGTTTCCCTGTGAGCAAGCTAGTAGAAATGCATCATGTTTACTGTCTTAATTTCTGATTCATGCCGAGTAATTGCGTTTTTTTAATGAAACCAATAATCATGCTATCGAACAATAAAGTACCAAAGCATTTTGTTCCGTCATGCTCTTAGAAGAAATTTGCTAGGGATACTTTGCTTGTTTGATTTGCTTACTCCGTTTCAACTAAATTGGCTTTAGAAAACATTTTTGGAGCGAAAAGTGTAACCGTGCAATTGAAGCGTAGATTGCAGCGCACGAAAGAACGCGGCGTTTCGTATTTTGCATGGCGAAGTGTTGCAGTTAGCTGAGGCGATGGGTCGATGTGAATCTCTTAGTGTATGGCACTTCCTGTTGACCAGGAGTTTCCAGGAACAATATAGCGAACTAATGGACCTTCGAGATAATCGATAGCACACAGCTGCATTAAATGCCGCTTGCATGTAGCTCTGTCGTCGCAAAGAGAAAAAAGTGACAAAAAAGTTGGCAAAACAGAAGAAATGTTATAATCAAGATGATAAATGGAATTGAGTAATAGAGAACAATAAGATCTTAATTTTTTAAAGATGGAAAAAATTAATTCCTGGGTAATGGAATTAAAAATAGATACCCTAATAAATTGCATACATAGGCCTACCACCTACATTTGTATTGGTTATTTCAAAATCGCCGTTTCATTGAATCGAACATTTTCAAATAAAGTTGCTATGCAAAAACTCTCATTAAGTAATTGTTTAAGAAATATTCTAAATATTGAATCTTTATATGCGCCAAAGAGCATCGACTTTCCGAATATTATAACATTAATATTATGAGTTTCAGAATTGAATAACATCAAATTCACATTTCCTTCAAGCATGAACTTGCATTGTATTTGTCAAGATACAAATGATTACACAATTATACATACTGTTCTCATTATTTATCTTTCGTATTTTACTAGTTCTCCATGTAATGGAGGTTTACTTGTCTGTAATCGTTGACAATAAGATATGCACATAACACTGTGCTTCACGACTCGATTGGAGTCAAAAATATATGTGAAAATATGATACGTACGCATGTACCATGCGATACGAGATAAAAGATAAATGGAATATTAATCACCATCACGAAGAAAAAAATCTTCTCGAAGCTAGTTGTTTATCAGCACATTTTATGAGTTCTTTGTTTATTAATTAAGACTTTCTTGGTGAAGAGTTCTTGACGTCACGGCATGCAATGTTTCAACTTACTTGCACTCTATCGGCAGTAAATAATGTGTTATTCTCAGAAAAAAATGCTTCAGCTCATGCAATAAGGCATCAGAGAAATGGCGTGAATGCGAAAACTCTTTTCAAACAAACGACCAACAGGGCGGGTATTTAATTAATGCAGTACTGAGTATAAATTGTTCATATAATAATATAAATAAAGTTAGGAAGTTCAAGAGATTGAAGAAAGTCATGAAATAAATAGGATTTGTGCCGTCATACGTAGGCATCCACATGATGTATGATGCTGGTAGACAAATGGAATTTCAGCTCTTACTTGGAATGATTTATTTTTTTCTACTTTTATTGATTTTTCTTAGTAATAAATGTATACTTAATCTCTTAAATTGTAAACATTAAAAAGTATTTTGCTGCAGCACTGCCACGCATTCTACTCATACTTATTTGCTTCTCTAGCCACATTTCGTAACTTAAACTTAAATTGTGTATTCTCTATTAATAATAATACGTGCATACGACACATTCATCATACGACACATACCATCATACGACACACATCATCTTACGACTCACACCATCATAGGACTCACATCATCATAGGACTCGCATCATCATGGGACTCGCATCATCATGGGACTCGCATCATCATGGGACTCACATCATCATACGACTCGCATCATCATAGGCCTCGCATCATCATAGGCCTCGCATCATCATAGGACTCGCATCATCATAGGACTCGCATCATCATAGGACTCGCATCATCATAGGACTCGCATCATCATGGGACTCGCATCATCATAGGACTCGCATCATCATAGGCCTCGCATCATCATAGGACTCGCATCCTCAGGACTCGCATCCTCATAGGACTCGCATCCTCATAGGACTCGCATCCTCATAGGACTCGCATCCTCATAGGACTCGCATCCTCATAGGACTCGCATCCTCATAGGACTCGCATCATCATAGGACTCGCATCATCATAGGACTCGCATCATCATAGGACTCGCATCATCATAGGACTCGCATCATCATAGGACTCGCATCATCATAGGACTCGCATCATCATAGGACTCGCATCATCATAGGCATCCTCATAGGACTCGCATCATCATAGGACTCGCATCATCATAGGACTCGCATCATCATAGGACTCGCATCATCATAGGACTCGCATCCTCATAGGACTCGCATCCTCATAGGACTCGCATCCTCATAGGACTCGCATCCTCATAGGACTCGCATCATCATAGGACTCGCATCCTCATAGGACTCGCATCCTCATAGGACTCGCATCATCATAGGACTCGCATCCTCATAGGACTCGCATCCTCATAGGACTCGCATCCTCATAGGACTCGCATCCTCATAGGACTCGCATCCTCATAGGACTCGCATCCTCATAGGACTCGCATCCTCATAGGACTCGCATCCTCATAGGACTCGCATCCTCATAGGACTCGCATCCTCATAGGACTCGCATCATCATAGGACTCGCATCATCATAGGACTCGCATCATCATAGGACTCGCATCATCATAGGACTCGCATCATCATAGGACTCGCATCATCATAGGACTCGCATCATCATAGGACTCGCATCATCATAGGACTCGCATCATCATACGACTCGCATCATCATACGACTTACGATCATACGCTTCATTGTAGGAAGCGTGGGAATCAGAAGATGTGCGCAGATGATGGCAGTGCCTCGTGGCGATTGCCGCTGCGCAGCGCGCAGCAAGTAGCGAGCGACCGGCAACGGCGGCGGCGGCGGCGGCGGCGGCCACGCGCACGAGTCCCTGGCGGACAGCCAACGCCGACGCCGTCGTCGTCGCACTCACGTCGTCCAAACCGCCACCGCCCTCTTCTGGACCGGCTGCGTCGTAACAAGCGTTGCTTTCTCCGATGCGCAGTACAGCGAAAGTGCCGGAATCGCGCTGGAAAATTGCTCTCGCGATTTGACAGGTTTAAAAGCACCCCGAGGCAGACCTTGGCTTCTAACCTGGGTCTGCGTCATTTCACTTGGCTGCGCTCTTGAAATGCGTATTGCTTCCGGGAGTTCGCGACAATAACTTGGGATGTTTACGGCCGATCGTGGCGTCCAGAACGGTTTCCAAGTCCAATTATATGGTTTTAAATGGATGCACGATAATTCTCGGCGGCTGCGAATGCTGAAACTGGTCATATTAATTCTTGTTGCAGCAGGACTTGTCGAATATAGATTATCTTCATCAACGAGGTTAAGGGAATAGCCTGGCAATGTTGCAGGATATTTAATTCGATCAATAATGAGAATGTCATTTAAAATTAAGCACACGATAAAACGTTGCAGAGTACGTATGAGATATTGCGGTTTAATTCCCCATGCATTGAATAAAAAACATTTTATATTTGCTTTATAATATACTATTCCTTTAAAGAATTAGTAAAAATCAAATAGTAATTTTCATGAGATTATTTATATTATTGTAATAGCAGATGATTATATTTTGACCTATGATTTCTTGCTGTTAACAATTATAATTATAATTGTTAATTGATAAATATTGACTGCTATTCCCTACATCATAATTGTTTGAATTTCAGTGAGATTGGATTTCGCTCATAAAACGCTCTGTTTGATGGGACTGGCGGAGCGGTGAAATGCTCGCGAATAATCGGAGGCGCACAGTGGGACAAATAGATCAAACCTTCTCAGCAAATTTTCTGCTATTATCAAATTGTCTTTTCATTTTCCGGCGAGAAAAGTATGAAGTACTTCTATAAAAAGGCAGAAACGTAAAACCAACAAGTTTTTTGGAACATTCTTTTCAATACAAAATCAAATACAATTGTTTTCGTAACAAATTCAATGTTTGTTATTTTTTATGATGAGACATACCCGAATGTCACGTGTAGAAATATTTACTATTCAGAGGGAAGACAGTTCGAAAGGTGTTACCAACTTTTTCTTTGACTTCTTTAAATTGATTGATTAGTGATTCCGGACGCATCAACGACTAAGGCCATTATTCCCGTAAGTTCAGTGCATGTTTTCCCCCTCGGGAGGTGGCGGTCTTCCTCCATTGGGTGGTGAGATCTGGCGCCGACCCACCTGTCGACTAACGGGGTTTTCCCTAACCAGGTATCGCCCATAAGAGAGGCACCTCCTCAGTCTGGACCAGCTATAAGCTCCCGACCGGCCTCCCTGCATATGCGGTGGTCTAGTGCATGTCAGTGTGTGTGTGTGTAAGTAAGGGATGAGGATAGGACAAGGAAGGATCGACCGCGGCCCGTGGCTAGTTTATTACGGTACTGCTCCAGCATTCACCTGGTATTGATCGGAGAAACTACGGAAAAATACAGATCAGAGCAACCGACAGCTACAATTCTACTCCAGACAACGACTGAATTCTACCTAGGTGACAAGTAGTGTCGAAAATTCTACCACCGTCGATACTCGAACCTAGGATCTCCCGGTTGACACTTTCTAATAATGGGATTAAGAAATGTAATTAATTAATATATTGAGAATTCGTCATTACCTACAGATTATCGTTCCAACAGCTGTAAATATGGTTGCCAACAATGTTTATATAAAAAGAAGGGCACTCGATAAGCAAAGAAAAAACATCAACATATTTCTCTTTATAAATATTTCATTTAGACTAACATCAGCTAAATTTCTTTCTTTTCCCATTTGCGATTCAAATGAAAAATTCGTTCATAAAATGCCGATGAAAATGGTCTGAGCGTGTCTTTTTTATTTTAGTCGCTAGACAGAGGCACTATCATGCATGCGTGTGTCCATGTGCGTGTTTCAGCGTTCAGAAAAAGAATATTCATGTTTTCTATTCTAAATTTAACAAACGATACAATGTAGCAGATGTTAGTCATGTGATCAGATAAATGAAAACAAATGATAAAAAATGTACTAAAAGGAGGACATTTAAAGTACAAAGAAGGACGAGAGGGCAACTGACGTGAATAGAGAACTGTCTTAAATGAAGGACGGCTGGCAACCCTACATACAACGTAGCAGGTTCTTCACGTGATGAAATAAACGACAACGAATGTTAAAAGTTACTAAAAGAAGGACATTTAAAATACAAAGAAGGACGAGAGGACAATTGACGTCTGTGTAGCATTGTCGTCCCAAATGCAGGACGGTTGGCAACCCTAGCTGTAAATAAAAACAGAAATCAGCGCAGTTTCCCGTTCATACATTTTTGTACATTGCTGTGCGCGCATGTGAGATCATTTGGGACCTGCGTGCGACGGGCTGTCTGCCTGAGCGTCGTAGTGGCGTCCTCGCTGCCCGTCCTCGCAGCGGGCGAAGGCCCCTCGACCTCGGCGCAAGACCCGCCCCGCGACCGCCGCCCCACCGCCACCGCTTAATAGGAACGACTCGAAAGAAGAAAAAGAAACTCTGGTTCATCGTTTCGAGTCAGCTGTGCTCTCGCCAGTGACATGGACGATGCTGCTCCAGACAGCGGAGGATTGAGAAGGGTACGGAGGGCAAGCCTCTCCCGAAGCCAATAATTTTTTGTTGTTGTAATTTTACTCAATTTATTGAAAATTATTACCATTTATAGATCTGCGGTCGGTTTCTGCGGCCAGTCTTGCAAGTGCTATTGACTGTCTGGGTGACCCCCCTCGACGGCTGTGATGACGTTTCGACCATTTTTCGTGGTCTTCTCAGGGCTCGTTTGCGCAGTCCATCCCTGAGGAAGAACACGACAAGATTGTTGAAACCGCAGCATCATAGCCTTTGACGCGGCGTCACCTGAGCACTATCATTTATAGATATCTTCGTATCATGCCAATTATGAATATGCACCTATTTTTTTAAATTTTATGCTAACGTCTTGAAAATGTATTTAAAAAAATATGAAGTCCTAAATTGAAACTACCCTCTTTCTGAAATATTTTCGACATCAACCTCTGGCTCCAAGCGTTCGCCACTGAGCACTATTCTGCGGTAATTCTTCGGATGAGTGAATCGTTCAACTGAGCCAAATGAAAGTTGTTCAAATCATATATATCTGAGATATTTTATTTTAAGATATACCTAAACAATTTGCTGGGAGTAAGTCTTATTGTAATCGTAGGGAAAGCTCTGTTTACTTTGTTAGTTGTAACACAATGTTGGGCGTAAGAAGGATTAGTAGTGTCCCAACACTTATGATGATCACATCGTATTTGAGAATGTTTTGTGAATCTTCGAAAGGGTAGTCATATCGATAGTGACTCAAGAAGTGGAAGATTTAAAAAAATGTAAGGATGAGAGTAAGAACGAAAATCAACCATTTTCTGATTCAGAGCTATTCGGTTCTCGGTAAAAAGACCGAGATTCCTCTGCATGGGCTTTGGCTTCACCAGAACGTATTCATTCGAGAGTTCAGGAAGCGATGTAGAAGGAAGGAGTAGAGTACAATAACACGTTTTTCTGTAAAGTAAGCTCATTGAATTCAATTTTACTGCTGGATGGAAACAATTCAATGATTGTCACGCGCACATGTGACGTAAATTATAAACGCCTGTTGGTGATTCATAGGGGAAGGAGTTCACATAAGGCTACATAAGATTGCAGAAAATAATGAACTTTCCCACACTCCATACATTATTAATATTGATAATTTGAATATTTTATAAAATGAATTCCAAGTGTGATAATGTACTTAATATTTTGCAAGAAATATCTCAGAATATGGAATTTCAATACGATGGCGGAATGATTTGTGAATAACCATTATTTAAATGTTTCAATTTTTTCTTTGTCTGCTCTACGAATAATGACCATTCAGCATCGTGCTTTAGTTGGTTAGTTCCGGGCAAATCGCACGTAGGACATACGATTACTAACTACCTCATGCACTGTCAGTAAGAGTACTAAAATGGCGTGTTCGCAGTTGCAGCTTCGTGCAGCCAGAGATCATAGTTTCGAGTATCGGCCGTACCTTATTTTCGACACCAGCTAAGTCGCAGAATCGGACGACAACACTTCCTGGACGTGAATTGTAGAGGCCGGTCACTCTTATCGGTTGTTTCCGTGTATCGATTCTTTCAACCAATGCCAAGCTGATATCGAAACAGTTCAAAAGGACCCGTATCGCGCGCAGTGATTCCATTATTGGGTGGCTCGATGGAATGTTTCATAAACCACATGGCCACGTGGTCTCGAAAGTGTTAGTAAACCGCGACTGTGAATCTGGAGTTCCTAGGTTCAGTGAGTAGCGCACTCCTTTGCACAGCCGATTGCGCCATTATATGCATTTATTAGGAGAGTTCGTTCTATAGGGTATTGTGTATAAAGGAAACCCCCAATCTTCCCAAAACGAATAATACGAGTAATAACCGTAAAAAAAACTCCGTAATATTTTCAATTGTAATAATCTATCTTCAACTCCTGAGTACTACCTGTCGGGGACCATCGGGTGAGAGGATATTAAATGGCGACGACTGCGCTACTCTCTGTATGTAGGGAATGTCATCCCACCAGGGTTGCAGCACCATCGAGTGGAGACAGGCATGGGGCAAACGATTTCCGAAACCGCTGCGAAGAATGCGCCCCTTCTTTGGCGCTGTGGGATCGCCATCGCCGGCGCCGAGGCACCGGCGTCGTGGGCAGGGTCGTTGGCGGCGACGGCGGCGGCGGCGGCGGCGGCAGCGGGGGCGGTGATGGCGGCGGCAGCGGCGGCGGTGTTGGCGGTGGCGGTGGCGATGGCGGTGCTGGTGGCGGTGGTGGTGGCGGTGGCGGCGGCGGTGGCGGTGGCGGCGGCGGCGGCGGCGGGCGGCGGCGTT
Source organism: Teleogryllus occipitalis (assembly GCA_011170035.1). Classification (NCBI taxonomy): domain Eukaryota; kingdom Metazoa; phylum Arthropoda; class Insecta; order Orthoptera; family Gryllidae; genus Teleogryllus; species Teleogryllus occipitalis. The sequence continues at coordinate 56,587 of BLKR01001342.1, forward strand.
GGCGGCGGCGTTGGCGGCGGCGTTGGCGGCGGCGTTGGCGGCGGCGTTGGCGGCGGCGTTGGCGGCGGCGTTGGCGGCGGCGTTGGCGGCGGCGTTGGCGGCGGCGGCGGCGGCGGCGGCGGCGGCGGCGGCGGCGGCGGCGGCGGCGGCGTTGGCGGCGACGGCGGCGGCCGCGGCCGTCCACTTGGCGCGGGCGACGTCGCGCGGTCCGCGCCGCGCGGCGCCGGGGCCGCCGCCGCCACTCCACGCAAGGGCACGGCGGCGACGGAGGTCGGCCGGTTCCGCGCGCCGCCGCCGCCGCCGCCGCGCGTGGGCGCCTCACCTGCCGTCGCTCAGTGGGCCGGATCCTCAACGGCAGCGGACGAACATGATTCCCTCCCACCCCTTTCGTGCATTAGGATTTTCCTGAAAGCGTAGGCTTCCGGTCGCAGTCCGTAGCTTCTTGGACGTACGGGGAACGCCGCGTCCTAGGCACAAGTGCCAAGTTTCTGCCGCCATTTTGCAACCTTCCTCAGAGCGAAATGATTGATTCATCGGATCAAAGGTGCCAACGTTTCGGCCGTCATTCTGTGACCTTCCTCAGGGCGAAATGATCGGTTCATCGGATCACAGGGGCCAACGTTTCGGCTGCCATTCTGTGACCTTCCTCAGGGAGGAAGATCGGATTATTTCGCCCTCGAAATGGGCGCAGAATGGCGGCCGGGACGTTGGTACCCGTGTCTAGGGCGCGGCGTCTCCCGGGCAGCTAAGCAGCTATAGGTTTTTCTTGTTTCGATCAGTATTGGTAATTTCCACATGACTTCCAGTAAATTTGCACGTCGGATCTAAACGAGATCCTAAAGTGATCCAAATGGCATCTAAACAGGACCTAGATTGGATCCAAACGGGGCCCAAAAGAATACCATCGGAAGCGCAATTGAGCTGGCGGTGGGGCACCCACTGCCAGCGCGCATCGTCGCGTCGCGCCCTCGATGTGGAAACGTCCGTTGCGGCGCAGTGCCGTGGAGGTGCTCTGGGCGCGTGGAACGGGGCGTCGGGAGGGGAGGGTGGGGAAAGCGGCCGGTTTCGCAAAGGCCGCTCGCAAGACGCGACGCGACGTTCGCCCTGCCCTTTGCCGTGCCGCGCCGGGCGCGTTTCGACAGGAGCACCCGTTCCCTCCCCTCACCCCCGCCAATCCTTGCCCCGCCCCGCGTCTTTGCGTACTGCCCTGTCACCCAGCTGCAGATGTCCTCGTTGACGAGTGACCGTGGCGTTGCTAGTTTGCGATGCCCGAGTCTCAACTGCATGCTCTCATCGAAATAAAAAAAATGTACGGCATTCGGTCGGGGGAGGATTTTTATGGCTGCCAGACAAAGGAACGTATGCTGATGGAGCAGATGCCTCAGAAAAGATAGAGGCGGAGGTAGCTACACGCTTCAAGACATTGATGTCTAAAAGGAAGCAAATGACTACGAATCCGAGGTGGCTGAAAGAGCGAGAAATTATTTTTAAATTCTGTGAACGGAATTATGGACATATTTATTTATACCATGCATAAATTCTGTAATTTAATTGTGCTCTTCAACACTTTAATGACCATGCACCATTCTTTAGAATCAATTGGTAATTATAAACTTACGAAAGTGTATGTTTATCACATATTCTGGAAGAATTATTAGACGAGGCACTTTGAAAGCTTCCTTTCAATACTGTGCACGTTAATTGATTGTTTGATTGTCAGTATTTACTGGCACGTCAACTACAATGGTCCCTAGTCCTGTAAGTGTAGTGCATGTTTTTGCTCGTGAGGTGGCGGTGGTGTTCCTCCACTGGATGGCTAGATCCGGCGCCGACCTACCGTGTTAAACGGGGTTTAACCCAACCAGGTATCTCCCATCAGCGAGGGACTGCCCTAGCCGGGACAAGTTCTACGTTCCTGACCGGTCTCCCGGAATGTATGGTAGTGTAGTGCATGTTAGTGTGTGTGTGTGTGTGTGTGTGTGTAAAGAGTGAGAATAGGACAAGGAAGAAGAAGGAAACATCGCGCGCGTTCCGTGGCGCGTTTGTTAGGATCCTATTCCGACATTCGCCTGGTGTTGATCAGAGAAACCACGGAAAACTACCGATCAGAGCAGCCGGCCGCTAGAATTCTCCTCCAGACAGCAATTGAATTCGACAGCTGACTAGCTGAAAAGTGTCGAAAATCCTGGCGCCGTCGGGACTCGAACCTAGGACCTCCCGGTCAGAGGCGCTGCAGTGACATCAGTTGATGCACTGAGCAACCGCTGCCGGTTTGCACGTTAATGAAGTTAATGTTATTGTTTTTATAGACATGTAGGTAAAAGTTTTTATTGTTGGGATAAAGCAAATCCGTATTTTTGGGACTGCGTCCCCCTGTTGCGGAAGTCCGCTCTTCTCTGCCGCAGCCGCGAAAAGGGGCCGAGTGGAGCGCGTGTCAGCGGCCTCGCCCCCTCCCCCCTCCGCCGCCTCTTCGCGCCTTCCCGCTGCCGCCGCCGCCGAGCGGGGATATCGAAGGTAGGGCGGAAGACAAATCGCACGGGCTCCGCGTTAAGCGCAGTTAAAAACCTGCTTCGAAGGCCGCGCGGCGTGGTCCGCTCGCCAGCCCGCTCGCCCGCCACTCGCCGCCCGTCCCCTCCCACCTCGCCCCGCCCGCCGCGACGACGCTCCGTGAGAGTGACGGGAGAGAGGGAGAAAAAGAATGAAAGAGGAGGCACGTGACGTGTTGCATCACTGCGCGAGGGGTCAGGAAGGAGGAGGAGATGGAGCGGTGATGATACCGACGGCGGGAGGAACGTACGTGATTCTGTACGCACGTCCTCTCGTGTCAGAGAGAATGACTACTGACTGATGACTCCGTTAATGGGGAGGATTATGTCGATGTTGTGACTGATGCCGAGGAAAAAAAAACTGTGTTCCTGAGAATGAGTGTAAGGGAGACGTTGAGGCAGTTACCGCAGGTAATGTCTGCGGAAATGTGCTTTCTGCTGATGACGGCTGAACTGATGGGGAAATTAGCGAAGTAAAATTGATGCAACCAATATAGTGATGAAACTGTTCATACGAAAATGAGAACTTTTAGGGTTTGTGTTAGTAGGGCAGGCAATGTTTGGATCTCCCTTACCCCGTGAAAATGTAATGTACAAATTAAGGACAATGATAATCATTCTGATATTGGAAGTTGATCGAAATGAGTAAAAGAAGTGCATTGAATAAGGCTGATGTTGGACTTGTTTTCAGACTATTCAGTCTCTTCTATCTATTATGCCACTATTATTCTACTATTCTAATATTTTTTGGCACCACTTGTACTACAACTTTTATAGTTATTTTCTGCTTTAAGTAGACAAAATCTGGAATTGTTTTTGTCTAGATACTACCTACTACACTATTACTTAGACACTTAATGCTACACTATTACAATTTGACTATTCACAAATTTGCATTTTTTGCTTTGAATTTCTACAAAACTGAAGTAAGAAAAAAGAAAGATTAAAGTTTAATAAGAATCCAAATGTGGTTTTGAATATTTATATTGCGAATGATTTCAGGGATATTGAAAAGCCCAGAGCTCTTCCGAATCCAAGTAATGACGACAAGATTGATTGAAAACATATTTTGGATCTGATAGGACTCGAGCAGAATCGCTTTAGCGTCTTAAATATTTTGTTTCGATAAAATGATTTTATTTTGATACTTAGTAATGTTAATTATTCAGAGTAATGTTAATTGTTCTTCTCAAGCTAATATATTTCTTGTGTGAACACAATCTTTTACTCGTTCCTGTGAGATCTAACTGTTGAATCAAAATAATTGTGTTATTGCTAAAACTCCAGATTTGGTCACAAAATATAAACTATACTTCAATTTTTAACGTTAAGAAATCGAAGTATAATTGGTGTAGAAGGCTTCCGATTCCCCTTTGCTCAAGGCCATTTGGCCGCTGATCCGTAGGACGCGAAGGTAGAGCAGATTGCATAGTGCCCCTAATTTTTAATACTGTGTGAGTCATCTAATCCTACTTGGAACGTTGAATAAGTTAATAATAATTATCTCTCAACTACAATATTTGTATTCTAATACGTTATATTATTTTTTCGTATTTAAAAACCAAAGTAAATGTATCTAAAAATCTTCATCGGCAAGTTATGTGGACCCTTTTCTTGACACATTGCTCATAACTTATCTTTGCAGTTAACAGCGTTGTGAAAGGTAGTAAGAACATCTTAGTCCATCTATACAGCTCTTTCTCGCTGTTTCTCATTGAACTTTGTCCACCTTCATAATAAATAATTTCAACATAGAACCATTCCCCAGTGATGCTGCTAATCGTAGAAAAGCATGCACCTAGAAATAATCTGTGTCTCAGATGTAGACCTTAGACTTACGGATATCAGCTGTAGCATCCTAGAGTTAGACTGTGAGCTGTGCCGGGTTAGGTTGAAATTCGACCGTCGATTCAACGTTCATGCATAATCGACGTCGATTTCGACCTTCTTGCAACATCTCAAGAACTTCTTGAAAAGTATATTTACGTAACAATAATTGTTATTTTACTTCAAGATATGTAAGTGAAAATATTCAACCGTTTTTGTAAGAATGTTTAGAGCTAAAATGCTTTTGTGATTTTTGAGAAATAAGAAACATTATTGCTATCGGAGAAGCAGTCTAAGAAAGCTAATAATAGTGAACACGATATGTACTCGATGTTGATGAAATACAACATTCGTATATGTTTTCGGTAGGAGAGCTAAGATCGAGAATTTGTTCAACAATAAATATCAAACCGATGTTCAAAATTCAAATCGAAGTTCGCAAAGGGTCAAAAATGTAAGAGCTCATAATTACAAGATGACAAGTATTTTCTCTTTTACTGAAATAATTTATTTAAAGAATGTAATTTTACTGTACAATACGTATTCTAACAGAAGTGTTCAACTGGAATTATGTGGTTTTACTGTGAGAGTCACACTGACATCTCGCATTATCGCATGAGAGTAAAACATCGAGTGATCGCATAGAGAGTAAAACATCGGTGTTAGAGTACAGCAGAGAAACATCAACAACAATAGAATAACTGGAGTCCGACACTTGTAATGACGTTGTAAATGTAAGGTCCGAAGAAGAGCAAGAGAACAACGTTAAACTCTAGCACTATGCGAAGAAGATGACAAGGCGATAAGAAGACAAAGGCATCAAAATATCTGGAAGAGTGGCAATTAGATCGGCAAGTGTCATTGCCGCGAAGGGAATATGGAGAGGGCGGAAAGGAAGGGCGGTCTAGGCAACTACGAAACCGGAGGTGACAGAAAGTGAGGTGAGAAGGATTGACTTATGACTAGAAGGCAAGAGAAGGCAGAGACGGAAGATGCGGGAAACAGTGGACATGACATGATAATAAACGTGACAGTATAGCTGGACAGATGAAGTGGAGGAGGGGGATGAAAATGGCGGGGAGAAAAGAAAATGGAGACAGGAGAGTGAGGCAATCCTGGCAAAGTGATGTAGCTGATAAAATGGGAGTGAAACCGTCGGATTCGTTGATTTGTTTCTGGGTATGTCAACATTACTCGCGTGAGTGTAGTGCGTGTTATATTTCGGGAGGTGACACTGACCCTCTCTTGCTAGAACGTGGGATTCAACGCCGATTTCCTCATCGGCTTGCGGGTTTTCCCTTTCTAAATATCTCCTCTAACGGGAGAAGAACCCAGCCGGTTGTTAGATTTTTATACTGCGATTTTTTCATAGCTGCCTTTGACATTTCATCAGCACATTATGGTGCTATCCAATCGGGACCTTACACGTCACGATGGTGGCGTTCAACCTTCCGATTGGATGACACCATAATAGCTGATTTACTTCACAGGCAGCTATGAATAAATCAAAGTATAATCACTCGTCTGGACTTCCAAAATGGTAGTGTAGTGCACGTAAGTGTGTGTGTGCGAGTGTGTGTGTGTAAGAGGAGGAGAGGATGAATCAAGGATGAAAAAGGGAAGATATCGCGAGTCAGAGTATTGTTGCGGCATTCGCCAGGTATTGAAACCACGGAAAACTACCGATTCCAGCGGCCTTAGAATTCTCCCCCACACAGCAGTTGAATTCGTCACAGCTATATAGCTAGTGTCTAAAATTCGCCATCGTAGGAACTCGAAATCTAGAACCTCCTGGCCAGCGGCGATGCAGAGGCAGCGGGGCACGATGGCGGCAGCGTGAATGGTGGAGACGTCGACGTCACGGCGGTTGAACGGCGCGGACACATGCGGAACGGGAGGGCGGCGGGCGCGTCGGCGGGGGGCTAATGGCGGCGGGGGCGTCGCCGCGCTTTACGGCGCGGGCGGGCCGGAGGGCGGGGGCGGGGCCGGCGGCCGCCCCGCGCGCCGCCTCATCATCGTTAATCGCGTTACGGCCGCTTTACGAGGTGCCGGCGCCCGCCCTCCGCCTCCAGCCCCGCCCCGCCCCGCCCCGCTGGGCCCGCCCCGCGCCGCAAGAGCGGCAGCGCTGTGCGGTAGGCCATGGACGACTCGAGCGCGCGGTCGCTGCCCAGAGGACTATACTGCGGTTTTCACAGGGCTGCGTTCGAAGTAAATCAGCTGTTATGGTGTCATCCAATCGGAAGGCTGAACACTACCATTACGACGTCACTGTACGGTCCCGATTGGACGACACCGTAACAGCTGATCAAATGTCAGGCGTAGCAAGTAAAAAATCGTAGTATAATTGCCACTGCGACGGGCATGCTTCTTCTTCAAAGGAGAGATTGTAGGTAGGTGCGAGTGTTGTACTGTTTTAGATAGTCATTTTGCAGGAGCAGTAAGCAACTGTTTTTGTGTATGAACATACTTAAGAAATGGTTTTCAGCTTAACCGAATGATCGTTGCTGAAAGATGTACTAGGAGTATTTTGTCATGACATCATTATAATTAATGAATTTGTATTGACATTTTAAATATCGTAGTTAATAGTAAAAATTCTGGCAGAAACACGTCCCTTGACATTTCACTCATACAGGCATGTTTGTTGCAGTTCGCTATATCAAATTATCACTGTTCTATGAAACTCACTTTCTTATATAGAATTATTGATCTATGCCCAGCCATTGGTGTATTGAGAGATAATTCTTTTGTAAATGAACTGAAGGGATGAACACTTCACAATAAAAGACACATATTTAAGTTGATTCTGAAGAAGTACCGACGAAATTGTAGACAGTAAGTAATTTTATATTTCAGTGGTGACAAATACTATAAATATACCTCGAAAATTGGTTTCTAAATTCCAGCTATCTCTGTTTAGGATCACAGCACATGAGGGATTTCACAATTCCTTAATTAACTTTTCAAGAATCGAGAGATGGCTCATCCGTATAACACACATGATGTGTCACCCATGGGTGAATTCACATCTAGTAAGTGGTAAGGGCTTTGGAGCAATCATCAACGGTTCACGGCCAAATGTCAATGCAATTGCCGCCATTGACGACTTCGCCTCATTAGAGTACAGTTTAGCCCTGCACTGTCGAGAACATATACTTGTAATTGCCTGCGTCATTTCTCCGTTAGCAGTCGCTTTGTAATGCACAAACGACTTCAACCATTGATAAATGCATCTCATTTATTATAATGCATCTATAATTTATTTCTTACTTCTGTCCTGTCATTTCTTTTCATTGCCATGAAAGGCTATTCAATTAAGTTAATATTCTTAAAGTGTTCGGAATCAATTTTTTTCTTATCTTGATCAATTTCGGGGAATACGTTCCGTCCTGAACTAGAAGCCAGCAAAGTTTCGGAAACTGCACGATGTGGTAACGTAATGGACCGGTATCGCTAGGTATGGACAATATTTTCGTTTCTGTCGCCAAAAAGACGGACATACGGCTATAACGCGGTCTTCGTAATCGTTGAAAAGTAAACACCGCAGTGGAGCATGAGGTTATTCGGAATCAAAATCGAACAAAAATTAAAAGTAAATAAATAGGAATATATTAATGAGACGGCAAAGCCTTCTATCTCCGAGCAGTCAGTTCAACCTTCGACTGCTCACTTCCTTCATGACTTCAACATCTTTCTTTTTATTTCCGTTAAAAAAAAAAGATAACGGCGGTGCAAAACGGCTCCGACTGGTGGCGCAATCTTCAGTACGCTCAGCATCCATACGTATTTTATTATTCTTTTCCTTGTGTAATAATTTTAGTTTTGCACATTGTGGTAGGTCACGGTCAAGGACAGAATGACGCTTCGTCGGCGATTCCGGATCTATGGTCACATGGCCCCCGCACACGTGCGCTGAGGCCACCTGTCGCCGGCATTGGCGGGTCTCTCCCGGGCTCATAAATAAATAAATAAATTTACATAAATAAATAAATTTAAATAAATCAATTTAAAATAATTTAAATAAATAAATAACAATGTAAAAAGAACAGCGAAGCATCTGACAGACGTGTTCAACCCTTCAACTCCATGCATCAGATTTTTTGTTCAAAAGATAAGAAATAAAAAAGGAAAGAAAAAGTCCAACCATTCTTTCTCTGGCTGACCATCTAAATCTTTAAGATATGCTATTCAAGGTGTCGATTGTCAACTTTTTTGGAAAGAAAACATGAAAAATGTATCATACTATCTCTGATTAGACCAACATTCATTTTGTTAACCCTTCCAAATTATGTTTTTATGAAATTTTCTTATTGCGTTGCTTCATTATTTTATGCTGTAGCTTTTAAACTATCACTAGGTATTGAATTTCTTCTTTTACTATTTTCGCGCGTTGCGGTAGGTCGTGGGGCGCGGGGGGCGACCGGGGGACGACCGGGCCGGCAGCGCCTAGTGCCCACGCGCTCCGGCTCTCAGGGAACCTCCCGTCGGCATTAGCGGCTCTTCTCGCCGGCTCGTTAATGCCGCACGATGAATGACAGTTGACACCTGCTTAGTGATGTAAAAATATCAGGCGCCTGGTAATTGAAGTCGATGACGCCCCGGCGCCCCCGGTGACGTCGCCGGCCCGGGTTGTTATTCTGCCCACTGCCTCCCCTCCCTTCCCTCCCCTCCCCGCTGCACGTGTTTGGCATCAGGCGCTCTCTCGTGCGTCTGTGTGGATTCGTTTGGCTGCGACGGGTGAAGTGGACGGCATTCTCTTGTCGTTAGTGGGCTGGGTGATGCGAAGTTTTTCGTCACGATGCCTCGGTGGAATTGTGTGGCTGTCGCCCGACGAAGCGGTGTGTTTCGCTTTTTCTCCGATTTCCCTTTATTGTATGTGCGGTATGAATCAGAAAATGGAGAAAAAACGTAGTTAGAAGGATGGTTTCGAAGATGACGGGCCTTATTACGAGAAATAATCTTAGGATTTACAAATTTTCATGTGCATTCCGAAAGTAAGGAGTTCATTTTGATGTTCCCACTCTTAGGTGATTTTCACCTGCAGATTGTAGTTTTTTTGCAACTATTTATTGTTGTCTAACTCCCTTAAAGGGTGTTCATTGGATGCAGGGTATCGATTGGGTGCAATAGTGTAGCTTTGGATGGCATCATCGATCACACACGTCTGAAAAACACATTGATCTCAATTTTGAGAATCAAACTCGTGACATTTTATTTGAATTCAAAGTCAATGTGTTTCCTTCTTCTCTCCGTTCTATCTCTTATCTAGAATGATACAATGTTTGTTCTGGTCAGAGGCATACTAACTTTAGAGTAAAAGGGCCTTGTGTTTTGGGGCTGAGAGTCCATGTGTTAATTTTCTTTTCTTTTCTTTACGCTCTGCATATTCAATGTGTTTATATTTTTCAGATGCTTCGTCTCTATACTTCTCAGATAGTTGGTCGTTATATACTCTCGTGAACCGGTAACTAGCTAAACTAACTATATGAATACGATGTGGAACATTTATTCATCAATACCGTTGTTATTAACGGCCACATCAAAGATTCTTGCATTAAAATAAAGTCAAAAAATGAGTATCGGATAATATATAACTAATACAATCTGCAGTCTAATTCGAGCCTTGACTTTACACCAGTCTGCTATCACAAGTGTGTAGGCTTTCTGAAATTTAGAGGAAATGGCGTCGACTATCGAAATATATTGCTGACGATGTGTTGCTTAATATTCCAAGACACTAATCCGGCAATCGAAATTGACCAAAGGAAACTAGGAAAAAGACAAATTCTAGCAGTCAGCCTCTGTACTGTGGTATTGCCCAATTTTTGCTTGAAAATCTACAACCACGACTCGAAACTCTTTTGAATTTTGTAGAAGCGTCAGGAGCGGCTTGGCAACCAGGTAACGTAACGAACGGGCCAAGTTATTGTCGAAACTTCGATATTGGTCTCTCATTGGTTAAATAAAGAAACATTGGTATCATTGAGTCTAATTTACTCGGTTGATTCTGCCAGCTTAATGAGGATCCGAACAAGAACATTGCAAGAAGCAAGAAAATAAGGAATACTGAATGGTATACAAGTGTGTTTGTTTCTTTGGCCAACGGAACGCTATGAATTGTGATATAGACAATGAAAGTCAACGAAACTTAGATCCGTATTTGGCATTTTCCTCCATTTCACTCTCCCTTTTTAGAATCCAACAGCCGTATTGTTCTAGCCGTAGTGTTCTTTTGCTACGTGACGAAAACAGCTCGGGGAAAAAAGGCGTGGCAGTGCATGGTGAGCTGTGGAGTGATTGGGCCGCGGAGTGATGGTTGGCCGTGGGCTGCGCCCATGGGCTTTGCGCCGCGTGACGGACGGCGCGCGCGCGTATGGCGAATGTCAGTCGCGCCTCCAGCCGCCTCGCGCGCGCAGGAAAAAGGCGCGCGGGGAGCTTTTTGCGCGCGGGGAGCGCTCTGTGGGAAGGCGCGCGCTCGCCTCTCGGCCTTCGCGGTTGCCCGTGCGCCCTGGCGAAGGCTGGCTCCGTCGAGGCTCGGAGGCGCTCTCTGCAAGCCGCCAAGAGGGATGCCGACGCGTTATAGATGTACCAAGGGCTAGAGTACAAGCTAGCGCCTCGAAAGATGCTACCTGTTGTATTGCCAGGGATCCACTTGAGCAAAAGCGCTGGCGAGCTGGAGCGCACAAGCAAAAGCAAGAGCGCTGGAGCAAAAGCTGGGGAATAGAGTCGTTGATATGTTATATCGACAGGAGACACTTCGCCTTGGAACAGAAGCTGGCGGTTATGGTTTCTGCTCTGTTGTGTCGCTAAGGAAGCACTTCGCTCTGGAGCACGAGATGGAAGCTAGAGATGCTGCTCCGTTGTGTCACCAAGGAAACACTTCACAAAAGCTGGTGGATAGAGTTGATGATATGGTATATCGACAGGAGGCACTTCGCCCTGCAACAGAAGCTGGCTAGGGTTGTTGCTCTGTTGTGTCACCAGTGAAACACTTCGCTCTGGAGCCCAAGCTGGAATCTAGGGTTGCTAGTGTGTTGTGTCGCTAGGGAAACACTTCTCTCAGGCGCAGAAACTGGCAGCCTGAGTTCCTGATATATAATGTCGCCAGAGAGGCTCTTTGCTCTGAAGAAGAAGCTGTCTGCGAGTGTTCCTGCTCTGTTGTGTCTCCAAGAAGACAATTTGTTCTGGAGTAGAAACTGGCAGCTAGAGATGTGTCGCCAGCAAGTGTTAGGCTCTGGGGCTTCAGCTGACGGCAATTGAGTTATTACACTTTTGTCTCTTCGGAACGTACTGGACGCTGAAGCACCAGCTGGTGGCTAGGGAATTGCTATTCTACTGTCACCTCAAGCACAAACTGACGTGGAAACATGAAGCCCCGAAGCATGATCTAGCATGCAAAGGAGCGCTTCGGCGCTGAAAGTAATTAATGTGTTTACTTTTCAAGAAGGAAGATATAAGATGTCAAACAATAAGGAATATAATCTCGAATGAAATTAAAGGATTCTAAATGTTTAAAATTTATACTATTAATTAGTTTTAAAAGACGTAAACTAGTTTTGAGATATAACATTGCAAATATAAAAGTGAATTATTATTTAAGTACATGTTTGGTATTCCGTATCTTTCAATGTCTTTGGTTTGCATTTCCTCAAAAAACATACTTTTTAGAAAAATGAACTTTTTAATGCCTTTGTAAAACGGAAAATTTTCGCGAAATGCTAGGTGTATAGAAACCTAGGAAAGAGTAAGGAGTTCCTTAATGAATTGATTCCTAATTTTCTAATATTTCATGTGGAATTCACGTTTTATTTTTTTAAACAAACTCGGCTGCAAATGTTTATTCTGAAAAAAATTGGAGATACTATTAAAAGCAAACGTAACAGTTCATTTCAATAAGCAATCAAGATATACTACTATTTTTATAAGTAGGGAATGTTCAATAATTTAATTATATTTTTAGAATCGTAGCTTGTTCACAATAAAACAATAAAAAAAATCCCGACCGATTCGCCCTTTTGGAATAAGCTGTTCCCCCACATTACGACTTCCCCTCGTCATTTCGTTTGCCCCTCGGCGGGCGCGAGCGTGCTGGTCCGCACGTGCGTCGGCGGGGTGGGTGGGGCGGGGCGTGGCGGAGCGGGCCGGGGATGGGGCGGCACGGGGTGTGAGCGGAGGCGGCGCGCAACAGGTGCGGAGGCGTCCGGATGCCGGAGGCTGAGCGGCGCCCCCAGCGCCGCGGCGCGGCCGCCTCCGAGGCGCCACCCCCGCCCCTGGGCCCGCGCCACCCGCGCCGCCCGCGCCGCACGGCTTTCCGCGCCGCCCGCTAGATGGCAGGCCGCGCGCCGCGCCACGCCGCACCGCTGCCGCCTCCAGCGCCGGCTCCGCGGGCAGAGGGCTCGCCTCGCCTCGCGCACCCAGCGGCAGCCAACTGCTTTCGAAGTTGCGAAGAGGTACAAGTAAAGAGTTATGCCGCATTTGCCGATGTGACAGAGAGGAAGACGCAAGAAAAGGTGCATTCCGTCCAAGGCCATCCCACATATGAGAAAGTGATTAATGTCCATACCCATCGTAAACGATTCACTGCCACCCTTCCATAAACGTTTCATTACCGCTACAAATTGCTAATTACCGTGTAATACTTCGATCATCTTGTATTGTCTAATGAAATATTTTTTAAAAAATATCGAATTTAATATATTCTACTGAAAGTTAAATTGATTCAATTATTAATTATCCATTCAAGGATTGATGAGGAAGAGTTTGTTCTTATTTGTAGTTACTAAAACAAATAATATCGAACAATCCGCAACATTCACTTCATCTCAATATGATTGCAAGCTTAAATTCAATAAACGCGTAATAGAAGAACACATTTTAGCCGAGAAAATCGTCTTCGGTACACAGATTTTTTACTCTGGTAGAAATGTGTAATTCAAGTCCCACGACTGAGCACCAGAGTGTGCAGAGGGTCGTGGCAGTTCATGCGAAAAAATGATGCCAATAAATGATCGCACTATAATCAATACATACAATAGATTTCGCATCTGAACGAGGAAAACAAAAAGTTAGGTAATTAAATTCGTATCTCCATTTAATTAAATATCGTTATTCGTATTTAATATTATTATTCGCACGTTAAGATGATAATAGGGTCTTTCAAAATTAAAATGTTCACGGTTGTTACACACGAACGGTAGTTTGTTGCCAAATACTTCTTCATAGAAATTTAGATGCGGATCATCAATTGTACGCCACATTATATTTCAAATTTTTCAAACAATTGGAAATTTTTAATGTTCTTAGATGCGCAATGCTACTTGTCACGCTGGTCACATTGCGCAGCTTAGAACATTAAAGTTTACCAATTATTTGGCAAAAATTAGGAATTTTACCAATTGTTTGGAAAATATTTAGATTTGCAGGCATTAAAGCTGATAAGAAGAAAGTAGACCTTATACATTACAATTCTAAACGAATTCGTTGACGAGTGACAGTGAACATTGACCCTCCGTCTATAAGTAAGCAAGATCATAAGAAACTTTATCCGCAGACTCTTTTCTTGTTTGGAATCTGATATGGAAAAAATGAAATTATTGAGTTTTGAAGGCAAGGATCAAAAATATCAAGTATACTCGAATTCATTTATATTCCATAATATTCAGAATTGGAAATTTATCAACGGAAATTGCGAATGTTTTTTCGGCTGCTATAAGGGGTTTAAACTACGCTTGAGGTCTCAAAGAATTCGAAGAATCGAAGTTCCATTGAACCTAGTTCTTATTTAACTCACTCTACGTAATTCTCTATGGACAATCAGCGCCTCTTCCCGCCCCGCTCCGCTCCCCCCGCCCCGCTCCGCCCCGCTCCGCTCCGCCCCGCTCCGCCCCGCTCCGCCCCGCTCCGCCCCGCTCCGCCCCGCTCCGCCCCGCTCCGCCCCGCTCCGCCCCGCTCCGCCCCGCTCCGCCCCGCTCCGCCCCGCTCCGCCCCGCTCCGCCCCGCTCCGCCCCGCTCCGCCCCGCTCCGCCCCGCTCCGTCCTGGTACAATGCCTCCTCGGGAGGGAGGACGCGCGACCTCACCCTCTACGCGAGGCCGAGCCCCCTCGCGGGGCGCATTGTGTAGGTGCGTTGCCAGAGCAACGGCGGAATCTCCAAGACTACGCGCGGCCCCCGTCGCTCCCCTCCCCCCCGCTCACCCCATGGCTGGCTCCCTCCGCCGCCCACGCCGTCTTTCCCGCGCCGCGCGGTCCCGCGGCAGCGAAAGGAAAACCTCTGCCCACTCATCGACCGCGGTCCACCCGCGCTCGCTACGGCCCTTTGTCCTATGCAGCGTATCGTATCGTAACGTATCGTATCGTAACGTAACGTATCGTATCGTAACGTAACGTATCGTATTGTAACGTATCGTATCGTAACGTATCGTATCGTACTTACGGCAGCCGGGTTGGCAGGCCTTTGATAATAGACCAGAGACACCAACGTATTTCTGTAGACGGAATCATAATGACAAAATTCAGGCAAAAAAGCAAAGAACAGATGTTCTCTGTTTCTTTCGTCAATAGTGCAATTGTCGTGTTTACAATCGTCAATAGTGCAATAATCCTGTTTTCTAAATCATGTGCCCCGGCCAACTCCGTCTTTTGACAATCGTTTATCTGAAATCTATATTATCTGCAATAATTCCCTGCTTATTTAATTTGTGTCATTTCTCATGAAATTGTACTTGATTGTGTACAAGACACGAAATATTATTGCGTCTCCGAAATCTTGCTGCTTGTTCACGTCTCCATTCTCTGAATACAGATTACTCAACACTTGACTAAAATGATTCTGCACTTATTTCTACATTCTGTTTCTCGTTACCTCATAGTTTGTAATGAACGGAACATATATTGTAAATTGTACATTATTTTGTTTTATTTTCAATGTTAGTGTATTATGGTCGTTACTAATTAGTGACTGCTTGAATTATTATTAATAAATTGATTATATGGTAACTAGAAGGAATTATTCATTAATGTTGGTCCGTGTTGAAAAATATCATTCACTTGATCCTAGATAACACCAGTCTGATGTTACCAATTGCCAATTTGGACGGTAATAGATCTATAAATGTTGTCTACTTTAATGAAGTATTGTTGAAAACACGACGTTATAAGTACAGGTTATGAACCTTTTGCTTCTGAAGGGTTGGAACATTTGAGGAAGGAGGAGTAGGGCGATGTGTACTGACTTTATTCCATTGTAATAACGTTAATGCTCATTGTGTTATGCCTTTCGTTTGCCTACGCATATCCTTTCACAATCTGGTCTGCGATGTAGTCCCGGAGAATCAGGATAAAGTACACTAATACATTGTAAATTTGAAAGAGAGGCCTTCCCCCACTTCGTTGACCTTCAGGTCGGCTACGACGCAGTTATTCCAGCGAACAAAACGAAATATCGCGCAGCTGACGCGTCGATGCGATCAACGTTCGTGGTCGCACGGCATGGATTTCTGCGTGGGCAGGCCCCGCACGAAGCCTGTTGCTCCTCAGGCCCTCTTAGGCTGAAACAACTGCGCATTACGGTAGTCACATTGTTGCCCTTCAGCGCCAGAAGAGATGCAGCAGGGATAGTGAGGCAAGTGTTCAGTAGCTTTCCGTGGAGGGGGAGGTGAATCTGTCAGTAGGGGAATTGCGAACCGAGAGAAGCGAATAGGGTCGAATAAGTGCATAGCGCAGGCGGGATGAGCGGGGAAAACAAAGAGGGTGAGGGTCGTGGGGGAGTAAGCGACGCAGGATGAAACCAAGCAGAAGGAGGAGAAAGTGCGTGAGTTCAGATAGCAACGTTGCCGAGATCAAACCAGATCGTAGGAGACGAGTGTGCAGAATTAGGTCTAAACCAAGCGTGATCGAGGTTAGGTGAGGGACAACGGAGTAGGGTAGGTGTGGGCAGAGGTGGAGGTCCCAGCGGATGCCAATCGGCGAGAGACCAGATGGCGAACGGTGACCTAAACGGAGTGGAAGCGATGTGGGAGCGGGAGCAATCCATACGAGGCACTAAGGGTAGAGTGCGGCACCTAACTGCGCGATGAGATACAGACTGTACGAGTATTAGGGGAAGCATGAGGTTGCAGCTGAAATGTCGCGTGCCCTGTCTCCTCCACGATCACCCCTCCTCAGCCTTCTTCTGACCACTGCCACCCCGCCCACGACCTGATTCATTAGGTCTTTCAATGTTCATGCAGCCGTTGCTGTAGTCCTCAGTCCCCCGACGCAGGTCTAGAATGATGTCTGAGTGACGCAATAGTGTCTAGATTTTGTTTCAAATTTGTTTAGCATTGTACCTTATCGAGTCCCCCAACCCCTACGTCGTTTATTTCTAACCTTTTTCTTATTTATTCACCACTTTGATTTCTGCTCGTAAATCTAGCCCACGCTGATTTGTTGTCGACAGTGTTTGTAACAGCGATCTAACAGCGTGTTTGAGCTTGTCTAACCACATATTGACCCACTGAATTTAGTATTGATGGGGCGGGAGTCTGAGGAGAGCGTGCATAGCGTGAGAGTGACTCTGGGCCTTTTAGGGCGGGTTACCGCCCCTCTCCCGGGGGCGGGCACGAGACGTCCGCCCTCTGCGCGCGCTTGAGAATCACACGCGATGCAGCGCGCGTATGTGTGTGTGTGTGTGTGTATGCGCGACGTGGGCGGTGCGAGCGCGCGATCGGTCCCCACTCAGCGGCGGCGGCGGAGCACCTTTTTGTCGCGCGGCGGTAACCTCTCATTAGGGCGGCGGGGCCGCGCAATTAGCGCGCCAAGTGGGTCATCAAGATTGTCATCGCGCGCGCGCCCACGCGCCTCGCCGCTGTCACGTGGAGCCGGCGACGACGGCGGCGGAGGCGAGCCCCCGCGCGCGCCGCCACGCCCCCGGTCGAGCCCCCGACAGAGCGGCGGCGCGGCGGTGGCAGCGGCGGGGGCGGGGGCGGGGGCGGGCAGTGGAGGGTGCGCTGCATGAGTGGAGACCATATTGCGTCATCGCTTGGCGCACGGAGAACGAAAAAATGCAGTGGGAGGGCGAGTGAGGAACGGTGTACAAAACGCGACGTAACAGGAAACGAAATGATTTCCATTGAAACATTAAACATTTATTGTTACCATTAATATTTATTTATTATTTATTAATCGTGAGGACTACTTTTGGTTTTACATTTTTTCTTCCTTTGATCTTAGATTTACATTTAATTATTAGGTCTCCTTTTTGCCGTTTGGACGGTTTAGATAGATAGATAGATTTATTACTAATTCTGCAAATAAGTTCCAGAACTTGGTGGCAGAATACACTAACTAAACATTACAGAACTTAACAACTATACAAATGTTTACAAATTTTACACACTTTACAAATTAACATAAACATTTCACCGTGCAAGCTTCCATAGCACTTCACTTCACTTCACTTCACCTCGCCTCGTCTCACCTCACCAAACTGCCAATCACGTTTTAATGTGATTCTGACACACTCTTTTCCCTCAACTTCACATCACTGCACTACACGCCACTGGACATAATAATAATAATAATAATAATAATAATAATAATAATAATAATAATAGTAATAATAATAATAATAGTAATAACAATAATAATAATAATAGTAATAATAATAATAATAGTAATAATAATAATGTTATAATTATAATAATAATAGTTATAATATAACATAGCGATTCGACTAGCCGGAGATTTCAGATCTCCCACACCCCGATTTCTCGTGCCACCTTTCTCACCCCACCTCGTGTATTGCATATTTTGTTGTCGGGATGTGACCGTCCTTCTCTTTGGTTGTTAATTTAGCTCCTTAGGCGTACAGAGGCGCACAAACACTTATGTATAACTGCTGAGGCACCCCTTATGCTCATTCATCTCAGCTATAGAATGCAGGTTTGGGGGCAGGTATCACGGTCTGGTTTGGAAAGGAAGTGGATATGGCGAGTGAGACACGGAGGTTAAGCGTGAACCACTATGACACAACACACACAGTCCGTGCCTTACGTGAGATTCAGACATACAGCCTTGGTGTATTGCAGTTAAGCGCTGCAGCCCCGGCGTAGGGGGTGGATAGAGACGGGTTAAAAGGTGATACATGGTGGTCAGGAGAGTTGCAGTATGTCACAACACGCTAAATATCAGAGTCCGAGACATAATTCCGGCCCCGAGCTCGCGACCTTTCAATCCGCGACACTCCCACATAAACGTTCTCTGATAACCAAATCGTCCTTTTTTATTTAATCCCTTAATTCAGATCGATTTGATCAGTATTCTGTCTTTAGCACTTCCTGCATTTGATCATTTTTCATCAGTTACTACGTGAATATTTTCATATTTATTTTTAATTATTACGAACTTTATTAAATATTACTTATGTGTACGTACTAATCTTCATTAGACTCATAGGATATTGGCTTTATTGATTTCGATTAATGTTCATATTTGTTTATCTTTTGAAACTTAAACCAAGGTTTTTATTAGCACAGTGCGTAATAATTATGTTATATATTCTTTCACAAAGTTTTAATAAAATATTTATATTTTCGGCAGGTAGTATTCGCATACACTTACTACTCGTGCACTGCCACTTGTCATTGCTGAATTATTTGTGTAAGAGTAGCATAGTATTTCTGAGAAGCTTCATGACATGCTGGTAAATATGATTTATTTGTCGATGTCTCTCTATAAACGTACTTTTAGTGAATATAACTAGATTGCTTTAATGCCTGATTCATCACATTATCTTAATGGCTTTTGCATTTCATATTGCATTACTTTGACTATGCCTTGAAACATTCTATATTTATAAAGAAAGCGACTGATACGATCAATCCTTACACTATTTGCGTTTATGACTACAATTATCTGTCATATGTAGTAAGTGAAAGAGATACACTGAATCTTCATTAAAATGGGTGAGAAATACGTGTATTGAAAGTAATTAAATCTGAAAATCGTTTTAAGAGGAATTAATTTAACAGCGTGTATGTCAGGTGCTGGATGACACCATTAAAACGATGAGACACCTTTGAACTAGTATTTCATATAGGGAGATGACATAGATGATCGCAGAGGATCATTAGTGAAGAGAATATTCCCTGTCGTCCTTTTTTCCGCCCAAAGATCGCATCAGCCTTGCTTCTGATTAGTTCCCTCCAATCGATGATCCGCCTCTGTTCGTCGCCTTGTGCCCCGTCCCCCGCCACACCCTCGCGCGGGGGCGGGCTGGCGGCCTCGAGCCCCGGTTGGCCCTCGCGGGCCCGCCTCCCCCCACGCCCACGCTCACGCCCATACCCAGCCCACCTGCCGCGTTCTCAGGACGACGCGACGCGGGCGGACGCTAAACGATCGCGCCTCCTGGTGGCGACGGAAATAATACAACTACCATTTGCAAAGATATATTATTATTATTATTATTATTATTATTATTATTATTATTATTATTATTATTATTATTATTATTACTATTACTATTACTATTACTACAAGTGTTACATTTGTCTGTGTGATTGAAAGGCGGGCATATTTTAATCGTTTCACGTTTCTACCCATGTTTTACATATTTTCACCCGTAATTTAATCGTTTTCTTCTCTGTCTCATAGATAAATTAAACTCAAGTTGTATCAGTTTCGTAATTTGTGTGTAAAAGCAATGTACATTTCTGATATACTTCTTGTAGAACAATTGAAATTATTGTCTTTTATGTTTGTAAACATTAAAATTGTTCCTGAAACCCCATTTCTTGATATAAAATGTATTCCATTTATGAAAGGAGGCATAATCACTGATGGGTACTTAAAAGCCCGACTGAATAATAATCAATATTGATGATAATCCTTATGATTGTAATGATTACATTGTTTTTTGATCAAGTACGTTCTTAAAGGTTAGTGTGCATTTTTTGTAAACAAGTGGATCGCTCTTTAATTATTATAATTTCGCGAACAAACCTTGTTACAATAGTAAACTGGCACACGAGGCGGTTGTACAAATGAAAACAATGAAACGCGCTCCGAGAAAAAGACCGATATTCCCTCGTAAATGACTGGGGTCTCCCGAAATCTGATTAAATACGAGGAATCAATGTAGCTTGTCCATTGTCCTTCTCGCCGACGTGCGCATGACGTGCTCACGTCGTGCTCATGTCGTGCGCGGCCCGTGCTCACCCGGTGGGGGCGGGGCGGGGCGGGGCGGGGCGGCGCTGAAGGCGCGGCGTGGGAGGGTCGCGTGCTCGAGCCCCGGTTGGTCCGCTCGCGCGCGCCCCTCAGCACGCCCAGCCATGCCAGCAGTGGCCATCAAGGCGAAGGTCAATCGGCTAATCTTCGATCCCTGATAGCTGCTCTGGCCGGATTATCGCAACGCAGGTGCCAACGGTGACTCTTCAAACATATTGCATCATCATCATCATCATCATTATTATTATTATTATTATTATTATTATTATTATTATTATTATTATTATTATTATTTATTATTTATTTTCCGTTTTTGATGGTAGTATCTCACCCTGTGGTCTCGCCTGGAATGGTTGAATGATGATTTGAGGGGTAGAGAAGATTCGTATATACTGAAAAGAGGAAGGATAGAGAAGAACAGGAAACAAATAGAACGGGAGAATGTCAAGAAATTCCCCCGGGAACCCGAATCGTTCACGACAGATTCTATAAAAATTGGTTTTTACAAGGTAGATATATCACGTAAGAAAGGGAATATAACCTTATAAAGTGCCTTCTTACAGAGCATTTGTTATAAAATGGCGAGTTAAATACTCTTTTCATGTCAATGTCGTTGAGAATAAGATTTTTTTCTTTTTAATCAACTGACATAATTAATCGACATTCACAAATGAGTCATATGGATGTGTTTGTCGAGAACAGTTGGCCTCATTTACCGAGAAAGTATGTGTTGTCGCTGTGCTGAAAGACAACAGCGATCGAGTGGCTTAGAATATACGATTGCTCTGGCATATACTTTTCTCCGCGTCTCTGGAGCCCGACATCAAGGCGATACAAGCGGATAGGATTGTAGAGGAGGACGTTGAGGGAAACGAGAAAATAGAGCGGGCTAGAAAAATGGGCAACCCCAGACGAATTGGGCATGAGAGAAGACGTGAGGTGTGAGGCAGCTCAATATCACACGAGAGGCGCAGTGGAGTGGAACACGTCGGGAGTGGTCAGCCTGTTGGACCAAGGGGTAGAGTTCATGAATTCGTAGCGGGAGAAGTGGAACGGTCCAATGTAGCGCACTGGAGAAGGAAATTGGGATAAACCGTATAAGGCGAGTAAGGCGCAAAACAGGAAAGGAGAAGGAACGAATAAAGAACGGTATGCCTTTCTGGGAGGGGAAGAGAGAGACGAAAAAGTAGACCGAAGGAAAGCGGAATTGACCTGTTAGAGTGAAATGTACAGTGAGACAGTTGGAAGTGGACCAAATAAGGAGGAATAAAAAAAGGTGAAATGGGAACTATAAAGACCGAAGAAAGAATCGGAATATGGAAAAATATTGACGAAGCCACAAGGCAGCAGGGAGGCGGGACCATTACACATGGGTAGAGCGATATCGGGCAGAAAGAGAGCGGGTTAGAAAGGTGCAGAGGCGCGGCGGAGCGCTGTGGTTGGGTGCCGTAGCGGGGTGGCCAAGCGAGGTGGAGTAGTGTGGTTGCGTTGCGGTGCGATGTAGAATGGTGGTGTAGCGGGGCAGTGTAGCGGGGTAGCGTAGCGGGGTAGGGTAGCGGGGTAGCGTAGCGGGGTAGCGTAGCGGGGTAGCGTAGCGGGGTAGCGTAGCGGGGTAGCGTAGCGGGGTAGCGTAGCGGGGTAGCGTAGCGGGGTAGCGTAGCGGGATAACGTAGCGGGATAGCGTTGCAAGATAGCGTAGCCGGATAGCGTAGCCGGATAGCGTAGCCGGATAGCGTAGCCGGATAGCGTAGCCGGATAGCGTAGCCGGATAGCGTAGCCGGATAGCGTAGCCGGATAGCATAGCCGGATAGCGTAGCCGGATAGCGTAGCCGGATAGCGTAGCCGGATAGCGTAGCCAGATAGCGTAGCCGGATAGCGTTGCCGGATAGCGTAGCCGGATAGCGTAGTGGGACAGCGTAGCTGGGCGGCTCAGCAAGATGGCGTAGCGGGGTGGCGTAGCGGGGTGGCGTAGCGGGGTGGCGTAGCAGGGTGGCGTAGCAGGGTGGCGTAGCAGGGTGGCGTAGCAGGGTGGCGTAGCGGGGTAGCGTAGCGGGGTAGCGTAGCGGGGTAGCGTAGCGGGGTAGCGTAGCGGGGTAGCGTAGCGGGGTAGCGTAGCGGGGTAGCGTAGCGGGGTAGCGTAGCGGGGTAGCGTAGTGGGGTAGCGTAGCGGGGTAGCGTAGCGGGGCGGCGTAGCGAGACGGCGTAGCGAGACGGCGTAGCGGGTTGGCGTAGCGGGCTGGCGAAGCGTTGACATCGCAGGAGGGCTCGTGTGCGGGGTATTGCTGCTCGAGCCCCGATTGGCCACAAGCCCTCGCACATGCCCAGCGCCCGCCCACTTCCATCCACGCCCGCCTCCTCGCGTGGCCCCACCTGCGCCGTTCGCAGGCCGAGCGATCGCGTTGGGACTCAACCTGCCCGCCTTTCTAATGACTTCGAGCGCCGGCTATTCGATGGAAGGCCACTTAATTGGCTCCATCCTCACCCGCGGCATGCACAAGTGACAAACAACCCGGACTGCTCAACTTCGTATGCATTGGCCGTCGAAAGGAGGTCATTGAATGCTAAATTCCTACCGATTTCTAGCAGTAAAGTGTCAATATTCATATGATTAATAATGTTCTATTATGAAGTTGTATACCGAATCGAAAAATTAGATTTTGTGCAATTATTGGGAAATTTAAAAGGAAAAATTATAAATTATGTAGTATATTTATTTCAATTTTCAGATACTTATAATCTATTTTATTTCTTCCTCTCTGAAGTAGCTCCGATTAGCATTCCATACGAAACGTTACTTCTATAATGTGGGAATAGAGTTTGTCGTGAAACTAGCGTAATAGCTTCTGAAATTATTCTTCAGTCAATATGATCATTGCAAACCGTCATATCTTAATAAATCTTTATACACACAATATTAAGAAAAATCTGATAGAGCTTTTTCTGTCGTGTTTCCTTTAAAATGAAATGAAAAGACATGAAGGTACATCTAATGATTTTGAAATATCCGACAAGAGTTCCTTTTTATGTTTTTATGGTGTGAAAGTTTGTCTAATATCTTTACCCAGTGGCTGGGACACGTGAAGTGTATTAATAAGTGTGACTGGAAATAGACTCCATAGCTTAAGAATAAGCGTCAGATACGTGTGACTGCATGCGTTGCCAGATGCCTAACTGGGGAAAGGTGCCATTTTGGACTCGTGCCGCCCTTGGTTTGCACTCGGAGTCTAACGATTTGATCCAGTGTTCACATCCCCGTCGTGTTTCCTCTGCCAATCTTCAACACGTGCGGGACATTACGACTGATAGCGTGTTCTTGCCAAAAATGATATCATCGGTCGTAAGAAATGGGACCATGCAGCACGTGGCACGCATTAATGGCCTTCAAACTCACAATGGAAAGACAGTGCGTTTGCTAGTTTTAGTCACTCAATTGCTATATCATTCACTTACAGTGATTTAAATATTTGAAGAGAGATGTTTGACTTTCTAGTATTCCTTTTGTCACCATCTCAATTCGTAAGCAAAACTTGTAGGAATGCCAATATTTCTGCAACAATAGTTTTCCTTCAAATAAAATGATAGTTTTTATGTGTACGTTTGAAAAAAAAAACATTTATTACTTGTTTGCAATTCTTGTTCGTGAAAGTTCTGAATCTAGTTAGGATAACGCGCATCGGAGTTGATTTTAAAAAATGACAATGATTTGTTGAGTACGCATTATAATTAAAACTGGAATACTTCATTGCCACGTTTAACCCATGGAATGAGTCAGCAGCATGAGCTATTTTGTTATAATGATTGATGACAATGAAATAAAGAAACTGTTCTTTGCGAAAGCCCAAATATATTGTTCTAAAGTATCGCATATTTTTTTCATTACGTACTGTGTAGATACTGGACGCCATTTCCAGTGGATGCTTACTTCTTTTGAAAATGCGGTCTTTCGAGGCTGTTCACGAGAGTGGTCTTTTCATGACAAAAAAGACGCACAGTAAACCAGCAAGGAGAGGATTTCAAAGGCAGAAGTGTTGTTGTTGTTGTTATTATTATTATTATTATTATTATTATTATTATTATTATTATTGGAGTAGTTGTATTTCTTCCTGTTGATCTTAGTTCAATGTTGCAGATATATGGCTTGTAACAAGTAGTTTGGACCATATTGTTCTATATTGCTTTTTGAAAAGGCACATGCTAAATGTGCGAAACTTAAAGCTGAAAATATATATGTAAAATACAAATGTCTTAATTTCTGGTATCATCGTAAGATTGATCCTGTATGGTCCAAAACTTCTTGATACAAGACATCTATCTGCATTATTTTTATTTTTGTTATTGAAAAAATAATGTAATAAATTGTGTAAAGTAAACAGCGGTCTTTCTAAGCAAATTTGGCACAACTAATAGTATGAAGAAACCAGGTTGTTAGTAGCGGTTTACTATTTTACAACTCTCACCTGTGCCTGTGTTTCCTCCCTGGGAAGGCTTTGTCTGCTGCCTTTCGAGTGGGGAAGCGGTGGAGTGCGTGCTCGTGGGAGATAATTCGCGGGGCGTGGCGTGGCGTGGCGTGGCGTGGTGTGGCAGGGCCCTTGAAGTGAGCGCTGGAGTCGAGTGGTTGCGGCCCAGGAGCAGCGCGGCGCCTCGCCGCGCCGCGTGGACGCTCCGCTGGGCAGATAAGCGCCACGTCCGAACGACAGCGCTGTCGAAGACAACGCGGACGACCGCAAACGAATGAACGGTTTAGAATCTATTTATTGTGCGGCGATAAATTGAGTGAGGCGGCACAATGACAATTCTGTGGCCAGCTACTATTTTCTGAATTGTGGGCGAGATCTTGTGAGGCCGAAGAAGAGGCGAAGGAAATGATGAAGAACAGGTCATGAGCCTAAAATAAAGAAGTAGAAGATGAATAGGAGGAGGACGTGGCGTTCCCCCCCCCCCGTGCAACCTTCGGCCCATATACATAAGTAATTATGCGTCATCGGAAAATATATACGACAATGTTATATATCACTCAAATTTGTGAAATATTTGAGTGACGTTCGTATCGCATATCACTCGTTTCGAAAGAAGATGGATGAAACCTACAACTGTCTGTATGTCAGATGAATCTTCGTCTTTTTTTTCTTTCTTGAATATACGTATAAACTGAGTAATAGACGTAATATCGAGAAAGTTATGTCACGCTACGAAAAGTCAAGTTCGAGATTTTAATGGAAATGCACGTTTTGGGATTACCTGATACCGAAGTAGTGTTTTTTCTAAACGTCTGATTGTCCGACTGTGAACAACACTAAAACCTAAATTATTCTTAGGATTTTTACCAAAATTAATATTCCTTAATTGCTCTGATCTGACTCCAAGCCCTGCGATTTTGAATAGAATGTTTAAAATTTTGGAGGTATTTCACATGAAACCCCTGGGACATTCTCAAATTTTTCTCAAAAATTCCTGCAGTTTTTTCTTTATAGTTCTTGTATGAATAGAGTGAAATATACTTGAAATGACCTAGGTCAATTTTTCAATGAAACCTCTACATTTCCGAAAGTTGCAAAATTTTCAAATTTTTTGGACTTTCTTAATCTACATTATTGATGATAAATTTTCCTTCTGATAAAATTTGCTCTCCACAGTTAGTGCTTTAACAAGTGTCATGTACATTTAAAAAATATTCTTAATTTTTGATAATATTTGTTTTTTCCGATTTGTGTTGTTCATATTGACAAATGGAGGTAAAAATGAAAGAGGGGATAAACATTTGTTGATTTAAGTTTGCAATCTATTCGTGTATCTGTTGTGTTGTTTTTAGATGTTTTGTGGCAATGAAGTGTACCAACAATACTTGAAACCACGTAACCTACAGAAAGTTTGATCTGTTTATCAAAAATAGTACCCTTCAATCAGCATTTGAAGGTCGAAATGTATCAATGGTTAATTTTAAAATATTGTATAATTTTGTGAAGTGAACTACAGTCTGTATTAAAAACTTTAGTAATTTGACCTAAATGCTTGTTACATAACACTCTGGTAAACACTGGGTGTGCAAGTCTGATATTTATGCTGTCTGTTTCTATCTCCTACTCTTTTCGGCAGATGTTATCGCTCTTCGCGTAAACGCCACAAAATTCTCATCAGTCATGTGAATATGATAACGAGCAATTTTGGGTGTCCGTAAACAAATTGCGCAGTTCCTCCTCACACTGGAAAATAGTATTTGTCAATTACGCTCTGATGTGATAACTCTTTTTCAAACATTCTATACTTCTTCGAATGTCGCATTTTCCTTTTGGCACATTTCGCAACGGGAAATCGACTCTTATGTGATTTCAAAGATAGTCTGCATTTCATAACAGACACCCCGAGGTCTTTTCTGTAAATGCATTTTCTAACCATGAAAATAAAGAACAAATTTGAAGAGGATAATTTATAACTTACTTTTTATTTACTTTGAATAATAAATATGTGTGAATGTTTTGTGAATGAATTGAATGTAATTTCTATAACTAGTCCCATTATTGAGAGACTTTTTTTCTTCTGTGATGGCTGGCAATCAGTTTTTTTAAGAAACCATTGAAATCTTAACGACTAATTTTTCTTTTGTTGCAGGTAAGAACGAGAAGAACGTCGAATATTGGCAACTGAAGAACTATAGAATGTACGTTAACCAGCACATTGGTTAGTAGCAATGATAATCCTATTAACATTTAATGAATCACAATAATGTGTATATTTTAGAACAATATTGCAAAGGAAAAGACAAGAGAATTGAATAAATGTTACAACAAAGTGTGAAATCGACGAGAATGTGCGTACATGGGCTGCCATTATGTGTATACAAATACTACTCTTTGATGTACTCTGTTTTAAGTCGGTTACGTATACTTGATGAAACTCGTTGAGAGCATCATAAAAGAGCGATTCCAATACGAAATCATGTTATCGGCGATAAGGACATCTACAAATTCATCTGCTCGACATATCTGATGGAGGTGCCCTTATCTGAAGTACGTCCGTATCCCCTCCCCGGAGCTTTGCATTCGACCGTCGCGGGTGCGGACGTGGGTTTGCGCGCGGCACGCAACTCGCCTGATGAGGCGCGCGGAGCGGAACGAGGGGGCGGGGCGGGACGAGCGAGATGGGGAGTGCGGGCCGGGAGAGTTGTGGCGGAATAACACAGGGGGGGGACAGGACGGGTCAGGACAGACAGGTAAAACTAGGGCGGAAACTAAGTGTGACACTTCATAGACCAGCTGAGATACCCCAGGACTACAACTGTTCTGTTGCAATGCAGTATTTTAGACCAAGTCCTAGCTTTTCAGTTCTGATGGTGTTGGATTTTCGACTTTGTCCAATGTCTGGAGGAGAGCCCCTTTGGAGGAAACGTCTGAAGAGGGAAAATCCCGCAAGTAGACGTGTAGGTCTCCGCCGCCAGATTTCACGTACTAACGGGGGGGGGGGAGCGAATACCGCCACTTCCCTTGATTCAAGATGTACTTCACCTACGGGACTTATGACCATAGCAGTTTTTTTCCGTGGCTTCTACGATCAACACCAGGCGAATGCCGGAGCAGTACCCTAACAAACGGGCCACAGACCGCGCGCGATGTTCCCTTCCTCTTCCTTGTCCTTTTCTCTCCCCTTACACACACACACACACACACACACACTTTCACTAACATGCACTACACTACCACATATTCCTGGAGACCGATCGGGAGCTTACAGCGTGTCCCGGCTGGGGCGGTGCCCCACTGGTGGGAGAGTCCTGGTTGGGGGAAACCGCGCTAGCCGACGGTAGGTCGGCGCTGGATCTCGCCATCCAGCGGGGAAAGAACACCGCCATCTCCCGAGGGGGAAACATGCACTACACTTACGGTACTAATGACCTAAGCTGTTGACGCGCCCGGAATCACTAACCAACCAACCAACCAACAAACAAACAAACAAACCATAGCAGTTAATGCTCCTGGAAACACGAAATAATCAGTCAAACATTCAATGAAATCGTGGGACGAAGCGTCTCTAGAGGAGACTGGCAGTATAGGGGAGGCAGAGTGGAAGCACTCACATGTCGGAGATCGGCGAACACAGGACCTGGGAGAAGGATTCTCGGTCGCGAATTCAGATAATTTGTATTCTGGCGCATGCTGTTGGTTACAGTTTCTATGTTCATCAAACAAAAGAAAAAGGAAATGGAGCGTTTTGAACCCACAATTTGAATAGTATACGTTTGTATTATTTCATTCGTATTCATATTATTGTATTTCCGCGTATTCAAACTGACAATCTCCCACCGCCACCGCCCCAGCCGGGATAAGGTCTAAGCTCCCGACCGGTCTCCCGGAATGTGTTTTGGTGTAGTGCATGTTAGTGTAAGCGTGTTTAAGTACGAGGAGAGGATAGAATAAGGAAGAGAAAGGAAAGATCATGTGGGGTGCTTGGCTTATTTGGAAGAGTATTGCTCCGGCATTCATCTGGCGTTGATGGGAGAAACCACGGAAAACTACCGATACAAACACCCGGCACTTAGAATTCTCCAGAAGAAAGCGGCTGAACTCGACCGAACTATCTAATTAGTGTCGAAAATCCTGCCTGTCTCTGGACCCGAACCATAGGTCCCCCTAGCTAGAGGTTCTGCACTGACATATATTTCCGCCTTACCCAGTGAAAAATTTCGAATTCCGAAAGTGAATACATTGAGCTTCAAAACATTAATAATTGTATACACGTATAAAACTTCCACAAGTTTTTGAAAACGTCGGTCCTTAAAATCGAAAATCCGTAAAACAATAATAGTCTATTTACAAATTGAAATGAGTTATCCTTGCAAGAACGCTTCCCAAGCCGCGTGTCGAGGGGGCGTGTCGGCGCTCTCCTGCCCGCGCAGCCTCCAGATAAACGCGCGCGTATCTGTGGCGCGTCGATAGGCCCCACTCCGCGCCGCGATAAGAGTCGGAAAGGTTCTCGGCTGCGCGTGTGGGAACCGCCGCTCGCACACGGCTGGGTACATTCACACACGGCGCCGGCGACGCGTCGCTCAACTGCGTATGTGCACGAGTTGCAAGGCCGGCTATTTGTGTCACCGGCAAACAAAACGCAACATTTGCTGTTTGCTTAATTTCTTCGTCTTGATACGATCAGTAATTATAATATGTTTCATAAAATCATTGATTATATTTTAAACGATATTTTACGGTAATATGAATATAACAACAAATCATGGCTAGGAATGCTTTCATTTAGAGAATAATTTATTAAGTGAAATACGACACAACGGATAATTGAAACAATTTTGTAATCCCTTCCTAAACGGCGATTACAAAGCAAAAGAACAACCGTAGTTATGTAATAGTTATAAGAATCACACATTACGTACATAATCCGATTCTCATTTCAAAGTTCATTTTATATGTATCTCACATTTATCGTGATATATATTTCTTTAGAGATGTAATTAATGTTCAAGTATCAACTTTTATTATAATTTTGAATTGGATTGTGACAGCTGCATCTGTTTATATCATTTTATCTCGTATTGCGTATTCTAATTACACTTGTAAGTCAGAGTACGTGAATTTATGTGTATTTCACCGATGATAACATTGTTATTAAACTTAGTTTTTTCGGAAGTGCTAAAAAAGAAATAAAAAAAATAAATTTTCGTGAATTAGTAAGATCATAAATGTTTATGAGGCCAAACCGCTGATACGGAACTCCAACCGCGGTCTTGATATCAACTACCAGAATTCCTTGAAGTTCTTCAGGCTGATGAAATCACCAGGACACCACGCTTGGTTATCGTTTTAGTCCGGATTGAAAACTATTATTATGCTGCTATACATCGACCCAGATGCAATTTTTACTAAAACATCTGAAATTTCGAAAATGAAGATTCTTAAGTATTGGTATGAAATATTCTAAGCAACTCTTATTTGATTCATGGGCGGAGCCCCGTAATTTTACGCTGTAGGACCAAGAAGGGTCCCATAGTTTAGCCCTTGCGTTTTGGTACATTCCGCGTAAGACGCGTGCACGCGGCTATTTGCAGGGACGGATCCAGCTGATCATATTGGGAGGTGGGATCGTATATTTTGTTAAATAATAAACATTTGTAATTTTGTATGTTATTACTGTAGTGTATATAATATACTACGCGATATTATTTTTTAAATAATTGCATAATTCTAATATAAATAAATATTTAAATCAATTTTGTCACAGAAAGGAGGAAACAAACGAAAACACCAGACCTTTTTTAGGGGGAAGGGGGCGTGACCCCCATGGATCCGCCACGGGCTATTTGTGCGCGCTGTGGCGGCAGGGCAGGAGGTCCCTCGTCCGGCGCGAGGCGGCGCGGGCGCAGACGCAGGGCTTCCACGCGCGGTGACCGCTTCCGCGTCCGCCCCGCCCCGCCCCGCCCCGCCCCGCCCCACTCCGTCCCGCCCCGCCCCGCCGCGCCGCGCCGCGCCGCGCCGCGCCGCCAGCGCATGCCGACGCGATAAGCCGAGGATCCCCTTCGGGGGCCCCGCACGGCCGCTGGGCCAGGGACACTGCTACCCGCCTCTCTCCTTTTTTGTTTAGTAGAAATTTGTTCCTAGCAGAA
The DNA here is from genome assembly GCA_011170035.1 of Teleogryllus occipitalis. Classification (NCBI taxonomy): domain Eukaryota; kingdom Metazoa; phylum Arthropoda; class Insecta; order Orthoptera; family Gryllidae; genus Teleogryllus; species Teleogryllus occipitalis. The sequence goes on from BLKR01001342.1 coordinate 87,765, forward strand.
TATTTGACACAATTATGTGATTTTCAAATGTATATTGGTGGAGTGTATTTTTCCATTGGTGAATGAATTGACGAATGAATGAATTGAATTGAACTCGTCTTTCATTGTTGGCACTCCACTAATATACGTTATTCAGAAGATGGTGACACCATTAAATGGTATGCTACATTATGATAGAAAAATAAGTATATTAACATAAATATGCGAATACAAACTACATGAATGAAAAATTCACAATGAGGCGGGCTAACAGGTTGTAACCACGCAATAAAATAAAGAAGTTACTTGTTTTTATTAAACGTTTTTAGATTTTTAAAATGTGACAATTTGCCTCCTTTGAACTTTTAGAATTGTGAACAGTTCTCACACCTTCTAATGTATTAATTGGACCACAAACCACCCTCGTGAAGGTTCCCGGACAGTTAACAGATGAACACTAATATAAAAGGAAATTGAAACTTCCTTAAAGGACTGAAAGATAAAAAGGCAATCCAATTAAGACATATGTGGAATACAGTTATGTAACATTTACTAAATTAAGTAATTCTTCATAATTTTGCTGACATGTTAAAAATGAGTACATTAAACTGTATTCACATTACAAGTCTAATTTCGATTCATGAAGCGTGCGAAAACGTTTGCTCAGCATTATGGGTTTTGAAAATTATTAATCTCTTGATTATAAATTAAAATCTCCGAAATTTTGGAATCGACGAAATTTTGGAGACGAAATTTTGGTATCCTCCTAATAACTGTAAGTTGCTGTGTACATTTCTCCCATTTCAATGTTCTAACAGTTAACGCAATCTTCCCTTCCAATACCAGAGATATGTAGGTTGCCCCCTTTATAATCACATGAAACGTAACAATTTTTAACTCTTTTATTTTATTTTTATATTCATTTTTATATCGTTTGCATTCGAGATATTGAGGTCAACTTCTTTTTCCAAGTTAAAGGCTAAGAATTTTATTGGCCTGTGATAACGGCTGTCAAGCGACTACTTAAATGATATGTATATTAGCGTATGCTAGATAGTATATGTCAGTGATATAGGGCGTGGCGTTTCACTTCCAACGGAATATTTGAAGACTCCCCGTCGCACAAAAGTGTCGGACGAAGGTAATAGTAGGTTCAGGAAAGGTTACGAAGGGATTGCTCAGGATTGGGTTTGAAGGGAATACCAAAAAGAGAGAAGTCCTCTTACCCCGCAAGCTAAACACGGAAGCTGCAATATGGATGTTTAACATTAGACAAGCACAGTGGTCTGGGGGGACGAACTATCTTCCAGTTCCCGCCCGTCCCCCATAAGCACTACAGGTTTAACTAGCCCGGTACTGTCCTAGAGCGTTTTCTAATAATGTTTATGTAAAGTTTTGGAATTTTAAACTAATAGTTTAAAATATTAACAAAGTTTAAAATCACCCACTTAACTCGTTGGATTTTGACAACTATCTTTATCGATACCTAAAATGTTGAATTTACAGATAATTGGAAGAATCTGTTGCTTTTTTAATTTTTTTTAGTTTGTTTTTAACAACTTGGTCATATAGCGACCCCTGTGAATGTTATACGTTTTGGGGGAACTGTACGAAGAACACGTAAGGACAACACGAACACACACAAACATCCATGACCGAGGTGGGATTCTAACCCGCGACCCTTCGAGCCGAGGCAGCTATGGCCTTTCAGCCTTAGCGACCTCGGCTATTCAGGCCGGCCAAAGTAGGAGTTTGTAACTCGGAAAAAAATCGAAAATAGTCTTTCAGAGAGGAAGTGTAGCCCGGGTCAGGTTCGCGTCTGTATGCACATGGAAGATCACCCAGTGCACCCAAGTGCAGAGATCTCTCCCGTGTCACGATTCCTCCCAATGCGAACGGAAACGCACGCTTGTCAGGCTCCGCGCGCGGTAATTGTGAGTGGTGCCGGGCGCCTTCTCGGGCGAACTTCTCGCTTTGTCCTGACTCTGCAGCGCCCGTGCGGGGGCGGCGCGGGGGCGGCGCGGGGGCGGCGCGGGGGCGGCCCGGGGGCGGCGCGGGGGCGGCGCGGGGGCGGCGCAGCGCAGACTGGCGCCAAGAGCGGGCGCCTCGGCAGATAATGCTGATTCGAGTAACGCGCAAAGTTTTCCTTTTATCTGCGCGCGTGGCAGCGCCCTCCTCGGCCTGGCCCCGGCCCGGGCCCCGCCCCCCTGCCGACGACGGCGTCGGCGACGGCCGCTGATGGAAGTGTCCGAAGAACTTTCGGCGGCGCGGGGGCGGAGATACGCCGCTCGAACCTTATCGCCCGAAGCCGTCGGCCGAGGTAGTCCACCGATCATCGAATTCCGAATTCCGCCTTCTGTCACGAGGAGACATCGTGGCTCAATCGTTACCGGTCTACGGGACTCCAGTCCCGATCTTAACTGCTCCCCGGTTGTCCAGATCTAAACCACAACAAATCCTCTCCAGTTACAAATAAACAAGTGTTATGACCCCAAAGTCCTGACCTAAAAAATGTACGTAGCTGCGGTGACGATTGTTAGGGGTATGGGTTCGAATCTCATGTAAAGCTAGGAAGTATTATCTTCCACTTGTGAAGGTAGGAAGAGGCAAACCGAATCGACAAGCTGTCCTGCATGGTCATTTGACTCGCAGTTTGTCATTTCGCAATGGCCTAGGGAAGCCAAGTGTCAGTTCTCTATTCCTGGTCATCAACATCCCATTGGGTGTTTGGCACAATAAGGAGAAGCAAGGAGAAAAAACAGTTCTCCAATGAGAGGGTTCATTTAAAATTGGCCGGATTGGTAAAAGGAAATACGATTAAGACTGTGGTGATCATATTTTTAAAATTAGTTTTAAATTTAATATTGATGATTTTTTTTGGAACTTCTAGAATCTTTCTGCAGAACCTTAACATTGTGCACATTATGTAAGTGCAGATTGTGAATTGCTGCCAGAGAATGCGGTAGGAGATAGTACCAGAGACGTTCTTCGTAATGGAAATAGTCTCACAATTTATACATCATTACATAATTAAATAATTTTGAATCAATTAACACGTTATATATCTTAGTTTACAAATGTTATCGTATGCATAAACAATTCTGTATATTTAGATAATTTGCTTATTGTTCAATTTTTTAAAGTATACTTTTGTTTTGATAATGTTTTGATATATTTGAAACGTGTAATCATGAAATATCTCGATAACTAATTAAATAATTTTTTATATCTCAATAACTTTTTTTCCCGTTTGCAAGCAGTGATTGGCACAGTGCGATCAAACCAACGTCAAAACCTCTTTCGAACACTCCTGAATATCACTCGAACTGCAAATTTGCTAATCAAGTCCTTCTATATATTAGAAACATGCCGACAAGTGAGTTTGTGTTCACAGCGCAGAGCGAGTACGAATCCCGAAGTCAGTGCGTCGATAATATATCAGCCTTATAATGAAGTGTTTCGATATCGTATCATATCGCGCCGCAAGAACAATTAAGGGGAGGCTCGTTTGACGTCATTTGACCCCGACCCATAATCCTGCTGCGTTGTGTGTTATATTGATCGCGTTCATATCCTGATAGGGTGGTGACTAGTGACATCTAAAGATTCTCTTTGTTTTTCTATGATGTCAACCTCGTCAAGAAAAAAGATGAAATGTAAAATTTATATCCGAAAAACATCATGATTTTTTTTAAAATTTCTCGTGTACGTACGTATATGAGAAAATAAAAAATGTAATACTACGGAAAATCGATTGCTAAATTTCACCGAAAATACACATTTTGGGAACACAGTGTTGTTGTTTTCGAAACTTCGTCCGTCGAACTTCTGTGAACAACATAAGCGCCTACACTACTAGTAGGAATTTTGCCAAAATGAAGAATGAATCCCCGTTCAATCTGAACTGGCAGGATGCTCTGCGATTTTGAAATAAAACCTTTTTAATTTTTGGGGGTACTTCATATACTTAGACATTCTCAGAATTTCTCATCAATCTCCGATTTTCCCTGTATTTTCTTCTAACAATAAAGTAACATCACTTATAAAGAGGGCATGGGTCCAATTTTTACTGTTTACTCTGAATTTTAAAAAATTTCAAAACTTAATTTTTTGTGATTTTCTAAATACTACAGTACTGAAGAAAGAAATTTTTCTACGAATGAAATTTGTTCTTCACAATTGAGTCTTTAACTAATTCATTGTTTTGAAATTGTACTTTCCGCGCAATTTTAAATGAACCATGGGCAATATTTTAAAAAAATTGAAACGAGATTTTATCAAAAACGGCTCAACTTTTCCTCAAACGTGTTTTTTGGGTAGTTTTGCGAACACTACTCAAATGTCAATGAAAATTTAAAATAAAAAGAAGTTTCACTCTTCTATGATAATCTTAAAGTCACATTTTAATTTAACTATTAGAAGAGTGAAACATTGAGAATACGCAAACAAAAAAGTAATTTAGGCGCTGATAGGTAAGAGCTGTGTAGAGGGTGAAGCGAAAATGAAAAGCTGGCCCCACCAGCACCTCTAGTGTTGTTTTCAAGTGATGGAAATATTTCTTCAAAATCTTAATCGAAACCGACAAAACAAAAAATGCTGTGCATAATGTTGTGTAACTAAACTCTTGAAACTTAATATTCAATTGATGTAGCTTCCTTATCTACCCTCGTTTTCTTATTAATAGGGAACTTATTTGTACCGTCAACAGTATTATCGAATAGTCGTTACCTATGATCTCGCCAGAGCGAGTGTAAATGTTCGTTTTATTATTAGTGTATTTTATTATTAGATGTTACATTCGATTTTACATATTTATTACATGTTATTACTGTTTCATTACACATTTATGTACACGTGTTGACCTTTCATACCACATATTTTCCGGTCTCTAGTTATTACATCAGAAGAAGTAATAAAATCACTCGTAAAACAAGAACTACAGTCGACTCCGGTTATAGCGAACTCGGATATAGTGAACCCGCGGCTATAGTGAACTTAACTGGTCCCGTCACTGGACCCGTTTCAGTTACATTACAAATAAGCAAAAGTAGATTCGGTTATAGTGAACCTGAATCTCGGCTATAGTGAACTCGGGAAATAAATCCTAGAAATTAATTGGAACTTGCATATAATTAGGCGAGTAAAAGGGCCTTCGGAGAGTGGAACAGTGTTACAACAGTGCAAGAGGCATTGAAAGGTGTCTGACTGCATTACGGTACTTAGACACAGACGACAATGCAGACTCAAGTACGGAGAGAGAACGAACTCTGGAGAAGGATCTAGAGAAATAACTAAGAAAAAATTAACGAACCAAACAATTGAAACTAATTGATTTTTAAGGTCAAATAAATATATTGAAATTTTCAGTATGTGCTGTTATGATATTTTGCGGCACCGTTGTATTAATAAAATCAGTAATTGTGGAGAAGTTGTATTTAATTTTGACATCATCGGATATAGTGAACAAAAAGGTTAGTCCCGAGAAGTTCGCTATAACCGGAGTCAACTGTAATTGCTCGGGAACGGCGCGTGGTGCGGTGCCCCTCGTGGGGAGCGCGGGGCAAAGGCCACGTGGGCGCGAGGCTGGTGCAAAAGCGCGCGCTGTCCGGGAAGCGGCCTCTGCGGTGAGCGCGGTCGCTCTGGCGGAAACGGAAGAGGCAGAAGGAACAGCGCGGCGGCGGCGGCGGCGTTGGCGAGGCCGTGCACCACCACCACCACCACCACCACCACCACCACCTCGTGCGTCGGCCTTCCGACCCAGCGAGGGCTAGCAAGGGCGCATCGATGATTCATGTAGATCCACGGATAAGGAAATCCCGTTTTTCCGGCGATTGCTCCAATTCCATCCGTTTCCCCAGCGTGGGTTGGCCATTGTCTCTGCGGTGTCACCGATCTGGAGATCCTGATAGAAATGATTGAAGGCATTGTCATTGTCAACAATACTATTTATTTCAATAAGAGCAGCTTTTAATGAAAAATTTATTGTCAAAAAAATTTATTGTCAATTATTTTTTATTATAAAGATCTAACTCTCCGCCCCGTTCTTTCTTTCATTCTTTTCTTTTCTTTAATTTTTCTCCTTTCATTTCTTAGATGTTTCTTAGATGTCAGAAAACTGATGATGATGGCTAAGCCATCGAAAGCTGCTCTTATTGAAATAAATAGTATTGTTGACAATGACAACGCCTTCAATCATTTCAATTATGTAAATGTCAACTACAACTCACCACTAAACCAAAAGGTCCTGATAGAGCCAACGGTGACGGATATTCGACACTAGCTCGGTAGAATTTATCCGTTGGAGAATTCTAGCGACCGGCTGCTCTGATGAGTAGTTTTCCGCTATTTTGTTCATCAGTACCAGACGAATACAGGAACAGTACCTTAAACGATTATTGCACGATATTTTCTTACTCATCCTCTCGCCTTACACTCATACTCATACACACGCATACCCTTACAAGCAGTACATTATCACTAAGGGGCGGATTATGATGACCTAAAAAAGCCAAAAATGATCAATAGAATGCTCTTAAGATGTTTTAAAAATTCCCTAAAAGCAAAGAAAAATGGCGTAAAAAATGTTATCAAAATCAGTTCAGAAGAACAACTTACGCTGTTGGATATGTTACTGATGTAATCGACGCTTCTTGTATTCGTTCAAGGGAACTCAGCTTTCAATCTTTTGGCTTGGACTGTTCTTTACTAGAAAATCTCTTTCTTTAGTTATCCCGAAATCGGCTGAAAAACCAATGACGCTGATAGGTGTCACAGGAATCTTATATTACATACACACAATGGCTGACATTACAACTTCTGAGCGAAGAAATCGAATAGGCTACCACCAACCGGCCTATATAATTCTCTATCTGCTCTTTGTTGAGAATCACACCGCTTCTTAGCTGATGTTGAAAATTTAACTCCCGTGGACTACTACTGAGTGTGCTTAAAGCATCAACAAAGGCTTGGTGAATGAAATCATTCTTTACTTCGTACGCTATCCAGACGTTACGCAGATTGCTCACTACGTTTTACAAGGATTGAACTACCGTGATGAGGTCTCAAACTACTAGTGTCATATTTCAGCCTTATACATCATTTGTAATTGGATGGATTCTTGTATTGTCTATGTCAGCAAAATTGAAGATATATAATAAAATTTTTATTCATATAGCGTTACTGTAAGATTTCAAACTTTTAAATATTAATTTATTAAATGTTAGTGCAAAGTTTTTATGTTATGAATTACATAAACTTCAAATATTTTATTTAACTGTCGATCTTATCTTGACTCCTGTGAATTTGAACCATCGATATACCAGAGAGTTATGATCTTATCAGCATGACGACTGATATTAATCGGTTGGTCGAATGGCAATTGATTGTTGCTGCTTTGTTACCTATCGTATGTCACATACTAGAAAGAAGTGATCATAATTATCAATTCAGAATTATAACGCAGGAGTAATTAGTGAAATACAACTAACACGATAACTTATTTTTAATGAAAATGTGAATTAGATGTGTATTTACATATCTGACCTTGGTTCTAACATACGGTTATCCATATGAGTCTGCAGCAAGCGGGAAAGGTAAAAATGAAAGTAGAAACCACTGTTTGAGGTGGTGTCAGTTTCAGACTAGTTGCTGTTATTTTTACAAAGAACTAAATCAAATATAATGGTTTGGTTAGTACCTTGTTTATTAAAATGAAGTTATAAAACTAAATCACTTAGTTTTCACGAATCCCTTCCTGAGTCTGCTATGATCGAAGCGTAAAGTGAATTGCCTCAAATGTCCATTTTTGCATCCGATGAATAATTATTCCAAGCATTGTCGTACGTTCGTCGATTTACCCAGTAGCGCCAAACCATTCCATCGCACAGGCTGCCTGAAGATGAAGCTGCTAAGTCGTGGCAGGAATTCCCAGGTCGTTAGCGAGGCAAGCGGTGGCCTGCTGTACAAGTAATTGCTCGTATTGCCTCCTTGCGTCTCAGCCGCCCCCTCCGCCGCCGCCCCCGCCGCCGGCATCGCCACCTCCCTCGCCGCCCCCGCCGCCCACCCCACGCCGCGTGGGCCTTCTCCGGTAATGGGCTGAGAATGATCGACTTGAGTCGCTATAAAACAATCAGGAGAATTAATACTCTTACGCACTCGCCCTCTGCCTCCTCGGCCGCCTTCTCCGTTCCTTCCTAATGGATTTTCTATTAATTTCTTCTCCATCACGGACAGTAATCCGATTGCAGACTAATTTACGTCGAAGAATCCATTGGAGAGGCGGCGCCCCTCGAGCAGGTCGCCCTGGGCGGCGCGGGGGCGCGGGCGGCGGCAGCTGGAGCCCTGGCCTCCGCCCGCAAGAACGGGGTAATCGCGTCAGACGCGGAGCAATTCGCCGCCTCCACGGGCCCTTGGCTGCCGGCGGCCACTCGGCTGCCACTCGGCTGCCCTCGAGCCCTCCGACCGCGCACGAGGGCTGCCGACGGCCCACGGACTGTGCCGAAGACCGTTCAGGGTGTGCGAGTGCGGGAGAGTTGGTTAGGATTTGTGTAGGTGGTGGTTAAACCAGATTTTAACGACTTCTTAACAATGTATCCGCTCATGATCCAAGCAATTCTGATTATTTTTCTTAGAGAAGCTGTATACTGTAAACATGATCTGACAATTTCATTTATATTTTATTTCAACAAAGAACTGATTTCATTTTTAGATGTGAAAATAATCCAGTTCCTTTTCGTATGGGAGAATTGTTAAGATATTTTACAAGATGGATTTTCATCAATGATGCTTTATAGTTTTAGATATCCTGTTCCCATGTTTCTAATGGGGGTGATCACGGATGAATACAAAAAGCTGGTCCTTGGATCTCTTGGAAAATTGCAACATAATGAGTGACGATTTAGTTAATTGAGATGCATTTGTCAATCATACCACATTCAGAAAATAACTTACCAGGATTTAAACTCACAACGTAGAGCAGAACTCTGACTACTGCAGTCTCGCAACAATACTCAGACTAGGTAACAGAACATAGAACGCATGTTTCTTTTAAAATTTGATTTTATTTCATGAAAAAAGTAACAATTTTATGGAAACTTTTCTTTCAAAGCCTCTTAGTGGGATCTCAGATCATTCGGCGAGTTGTGTGGTCTAATGCTGCATTCGGTATCAGAACACAAATTATTCGCGCTATTATGTCAAGACGTTTGCTCTAAGAGGATTAAGCATCCGAATTTCACATTCCATTGGAGAGGCAGCGAATTCAAGGAATTCAGTAATGTAACTCCAAAATACTTACTGGTTTTTGCATTTTATTTGATTAAATCGGTCGGACTGGGGAATCGCCCCAAGTTCTTCAGATGCAGGGGCAGATTCAGAAAGTATTTCGGGTAAGGGGGCATTTTCTGTTTAAACCTCCTGTACAGATTTTTGAAACATTTTTTAAATTGTTAGCTTAAAATTTAAAAAAAGAAAAACACGCATGCATATATATATATATATATATATATATATATATATATATATATATATATAGTTATTTAAGGTCGCATCAGCATCTAGGTCATTAGCGACCAGACGAATAAATTGATAACAGAAATACCGCTGTGTATGTGATAAGTATAAGTGGTAATTCTTTTGAATAAACTGTGTAAAATTTCGGAAAGTGTTGCCTGTGTGGGGGAGGGGCGTGCCCCGCTGTCGAAGTAGGCGCTGGCGGTGCCGAACCGCGCGCGCCACGGAGCGGCGGAGTCGGCCGTCGGAGCGTCGCGCTCCCAGGCTTCGCTGACGCCATCGGCGCGCGCTTTTTACCACCCGCCTGCCCTTTTTGCGCGCCGCAGAAGCTGCTCCAAGCGACCGGCGCCGATCATCCCAGACGCCCCGCAACGCCCCGCGACGCCCCGCGACGCCCCGCGACGCCCCGCGACGCCCCGCGACGCCCCGCGACGCCCCGCGACGCCCCGCGACGCCCCGCGACGCCCCGCGGCGCCCCGCCACCGCCCGACTTTGCCCGCGCCGCCTGTCATCGCGGCTCCCGGGATTACACGGCTTCGGCTCTCAGCTGCATCGTATTCATTGCTATCCGATACTATCGTTCCAGGAATTCCGTAATGTCGTAACTCCAAAATCGTTACTGTTATTTTCATGTTATTTGTGTAAATTGGTTCTCTTACATGTGATTCATTATACATTGGGACTCGGATATAGATTATTGAGTTAATGAAAGTCATAATTTTGTGTTGTGATGTTGAGAAGAGGTGTGATAATCTTCAACTCGTTTGGAGGTATTAATAGAATCGAATGCAGTCAAGTTGTGAAGTATACACTCAAGAATAGGAATAAGCACAAGGAAGTATATTACGGAGTTTCAGGGCCTATTTGATCACGTCTTAATACTCGTATAATTGTTGATGATAAATTGGTGCCACATAAAAATGAACAACAAAAGGTTACTTAACATGGGAATAATTTCTTATTCCCGTAGTTATTGGTGGTTCAGGAGATATTCCACTATGTTTATTGGTTGTTCATGATTGTAATTGCAATGAAAATGAATGGATCATGTTTGCACAATGCCACGGAGACACACAACGGTCTTTCCTTTTACCATCACAAGATGACAAAGAACTTGTCCTTTTGCGGAAACAGCACCTAGGGCTCCAGGGCGACGCCTATCTTCAAATGCTCTGCGCCAACGTGACCGAGGAAATCGGAGCTGACGGTAAATTGTGGCTCCTTTTGGAGGAAACAAACGCGCTTCCGAGTCGGAGGAAACGACATTTCATCAGCTGCTGAGCGGCCGTTCGTCGACCCGCGGATCAAAAAGCGACGCTGCCACGTGACTATGGCGCCCGTGGCCCCTGGCAGGTGCACGACGTCTCGATGGAGCATAGTTCAACGCCTTGGACCGCTTGCTTTTCGGACGTTTCCTGTCATAAATGTACGCGGAAAATGCTCCTAAAATGGCAGCAAACCCTTGTTACAACAGTTAAAGAACATCATAATGCCAATTTGTATCCATATTTATAACTAAATTTTACTTTAAACCCAAACATTAATACCGATGAAGAACAAGAAATATTGGACGCATTCGTACCCCAATAGTAATAATAATAATAATAATAATAATAATAATAATAGTGATAATAATGTTAGTAATGTTAATAAAATTTTGTTCCCAAAATCGATGTAAAAAACTTGACCACACACCCAGGTCATTCTAAAGACTGGGAATTGCAAGACATTGCGTAATTGGAAATAAACTGAATTTTTTGCAAAATATGGAAGAGGCGTTCACAGTCTTTAGATCTGCTACTTAGGAAGCTCGTTGCTACCTGAAGTAGATTTTATGTTTAACTGTCACTTTCGTCGTGAATTTAGGGGATGATAATAAAAATAGAAATAATAATAGTATTAATATTAATAGTAAAAATCACAACAATAACATATGCATTCTCTTTAAAAAATCAGGTGATATTCAGCTCTTTTATTATCAGATTACATCGATATGATGAGAAAAATATTGCCGTCTAAATTGCAATTACGTATTTTGATACTTTCAGAGTATTCGATAATCCTCTCTTCGGATTTTGAATGAAGACGCCTGGACTTCATGAAGAGGTCTTTTACAACCCCGTGCGGTATCTTTGGAAACATTGTGGCCGGCCTATTGTGCGGCGTGGCGAGCGGGGGCCGACGGCCGGCCCTTGGTCGCCCTGCGCCGCCGCTAGCTTATTCATGAGCGCGGATCTCCGCCACCGTCGGCGCCCTGTCGTGCTCGTTGCGTGATAAATCATGCGATTACGCACGAACGCCGCCGCCGCCGCCGCCGCCGCCGCCGCCGCCGCCTTGTCGGTTTCCTTGCGTCGCCCGCCCGCCCGCCCGCCCGCCCGCCCGCCCGCTCGCCCGCCCGCTCGCCCGCCCGCCCGCTCGCCCGCCCGCTCGCCCGCCCGCTCGCCCGCCCACCCGCTCTCCCGCCCGCCCGCCCGCTTGCCCGCCCGCTCGCCCGCCCGCTCGCCCGCCCGCTCGCTCGCCCGCCCGCCCGCCTGCTCGCCCGCCCGCCTGCTCGCCCGCCCGCCTGCTCGCCGCCCGCCTGCTCGCCCGCCTGCCCGCCGCGTATCGAGAAAGTGATTAACGCTCCACAAGTGTGCGCGTTGGCCACGACGCGCCGCTCGCCCCTTCACGTTGCTCGCCTACCGCTTTGCTGCCCTGGTGCTCGGGTCGTGTGAGAGTGAGGTTGGTGAGGTGTTGTGGACGACGTCGATTCGCTGTGGGGTGGTTTCGCAGTGCTCTGTTCTACGTATTCGTTCATTTTGAATACCGGCACGTTAAAGTCTGTTCCGGAGTTACGATCGAAGTTCTTCAGTTCTTGGTTCTCTTGGGTTCTCTTGGCCTCACAAATCTATCATGGAGCTATCTTTATTGCTCTTGAAAATCTATTGGGATAAGCATTCCATAGCGGCTGGTACTCTGGAAACTAGCCTCTGGAAACCGGGGTTAACCTCACATTTGTGGAAAATGTGGTGAATAAAGGGGCGCTGTACTCTTCGTTCTGTCTTCTCCATCTTCTTCATTGAGTTCTCTATTCACCAGATCGCTGATGTTCATCAGAATTGGGAATTTCATTATATCTCAACGCATGTCTCTATTGCGGATACTGGAGAATGATCCGCAATGATTTGTGTCCCGAGGCCTCCGCGCTGGAAAGTAAGCCCGACTAAGCCCTTAAAGCCCCGCCAAGGTCCCCGCTCCCGCTCAATTATTTTTTACTTTTTACTACTTGGTAATGTTTGTGATTTCCCGGATATTATTCCTAAGCCAGAAGGCCGTACCTTATTTAGAAATAGTCGAAAATCACTGAAGAAATAAGACCTCTTGTCTTAAGTGGATGTTTCTTTATTTAAATAGCTCTTAGACAAACGTTTAAGTGTTCTGAGATACACTTGTTACGTGGGAGGGGAGATAATACTACAAACGACACTGCGGCCGAGGCGAGTCATTTATTTGCCTCGAGAAAGAAGCGGAAGCGGGATATTTGGAGGTTCTTTAGTTCTTTCTGCCTCTATTTCAGCCATCATTATTCCACTTCCCAAATCACTCGTCTCATTTCATTCACCCCATTAATGAATCCGCTTACCTTTTCGATTTATAGGTTAGTTTCTTCTAACAAATTAGTCTTACAATATCTATAAAAACCATTGGGGTTCTCAGAAATAGAGTTATTGCTGGATTAGATGCGCGTTGAACGCACTGTGAAGATATATATTAATTTTTAGGGGACACAAACCTGCCGGATCTATGCTTCGCACCAAATTCATCAAGACATTCTCAGTACATTCTTCCTTGAAAGTAGTGAGGGAGTAGAACAATATTTTTTGCTAAAAATTCTAGAAAATGTATTAATTCTTTTTGGATTATAGGGATTAGAGTAAAAATGTAGGGGCTTTCACAAGAAAACGATACCTTCTGCTGACCTTATGTGAATATGAGAATCACTGCATTTGTTCCGCGTAAAAGAATCCATAAGTAATTAACTTTTCACGTCAATTTGATTTTTTAAATTTGCACGGCTAAGAGTTGATGGTCAACGACTTAAAAAGATATTGATATTCATTGAAGTAATCGACGACGTTTCGAATCACGCTGGCTCACGCGGCGACATTTTGCCTTGATGCCCTTTCCCCTCGAGGCCCCTGCCCCTGCCAGTCATGCGAGCGTTAGTCAGCGCCGTAATTGAAATGTGGTCGAGGCGACGTTACGCACATGTTCTTGAGTTGCGCCGTGTTCGGCACGCGGAAGAACGAAGAGGATTTGGTGGAGTAGAACAAAGTAAATGCGGGCTCATGACTTCGCGGAAGCAGATGCTTACGCCAAGAGCAACACAGGCTGCTCCAACTTCATTAGCCTAACTTCTTTCTTTCTATAACTGATAGTGTAAGTCGTGTTCTCAATTTCGGTAGAAAAATCATTTGTGTCTGTAATTCTGTACAAAAGATGATGAGCACGTTGCCAGTGTTTTCCATTAAAAATCAAATGCGATCTATTGCCCGTTTTTTCTTCGGTACAACGTATGACTTCATCATTGTAATGTTAATGGCGGGATAAGTAACTCCCCAAGAGAAGTACAATCTATATACTTCCTAAAAATACTAGAAAATATCATAGAGGTCTTATCCGGACCCTTGGATTCAGTCTTTTAATCTGTCTCCGAACGCTGGCCTGGAATCCGAAGTCCCTTTGTGTTGCTCGCGGTAACCACAGTCTCATCACTATGCTCTGAGAAAGCATACTCAATGTGATTTCTCCATATACAACCGAGTCCGCGACGATAGCGACACGACGATGGATATTTCCGCGACATTTTCTCTCGCAAACAATTGAAGCGGGGGCGTCCTCAATGCCTCCCTTTGACTCCAGTGTGTCGACACACTGGACTCGATATCGAGTTCTCTTCCTGAAAGGTCCTTCTCTTCCGGCCACGTTGCGGCCAAGTCCAGGCCTCGCGTTTGCTTCATTTGGCACTTAGTCGCAGAGCACGTGGATCAAAGACCTGTTTCGCAAGCCAGACTATTGTATTCGCTAAATTAGCATTGTAAGTGTATTGGTGGGATATGATGCTGCACAACAGCTAGTGAATGAGGATATATATATTGGAATGGAAGCAGGGCGAGGTAATGGAATGAGTACGTACTTACATAGGCTACAACGCGCTGACTGAAATGGTTCGCTAGTGTTTGCGAGAGACATTTAGATGTTTCATTTGTGACTTTAATTTTCTAATATTTTTAACTCGCACAGGAGTTCTGTTGTTCTGAGATTCTACGCTCATTTACCATTTATGGCCTTTACCATCAGTGACCATTTAAATTGTCTTTAACATTGTGTTATTTTAACTTGTTCATTTGAATATTTTCTGAGATTATTTGCATTTGAATATCTCTGTGGTTGTTCATGCACAACATGTGAAAAGGTCTGAATCATGGGCCGATGACCTGCGCTTGTATTTTGCGGCTGATGATTTACTCAGACATGTTGTAGAGAGTCATTGTTCCACACTTAGCCATTTCATTCGATTGAAAATAAATATCAGAATACTCATTAGCAAGTTTGTAATTCAAATTTTTCCAATTCCTCTCCTGCTTGTTCTTACATTTTGATGAACATTTTCTAATAATACTTTTAGTAATTTTCAATGGAACTGGGAAATTCTGCAGTATCGCCGTTGTCTCTGTGGCGTCGCTGAGCGGAAGAGTCCCAACGGTGGTGGGTTTTTGACACTGACATTTATTATGGAAGCATCTAGAGAAGAATTCTAGTGGTTGATGCAATCGGTTGTTTTCTGCTTTTTCTCCTCACTACGCAAGGCGAATTCCGGAGCAGTACCTTAACAAACGGGCCACAGGCAGTACTCGTGCCACAAAGACGTTCCGGCGTATCTGAATACCATCCTACCGCAGACCGAAAGAGGCAAAAATAGGCTTAAGGCAGGCTCGCCTTAGGAGGAGTAAAATCACCTATGAAATGGTATGAAACTACTAAGTGTAATCGAGCTTGCCCTTGGGCACAATATTTAACACGCAGTCTCTTGTTCTTCACCCTTGCTTTCTTCTCTTTCCTCACACACAAACAAATACCCATGGCATAGTAGTTCGCCGTGGTAGTTGCACCTTCAAACACTTAATAATTAATCAGTTTGTCACAAAGTTTTTGTTTTCGTTCTGCCCGCATTTTTTTATGAGGACGAAAATCACACCTGTGCCCACATGATGCTGATTCGAAATATCAATTGTTATTCAGAACGTTTTTCTTAAAATGTATGATACTGCAATAATACATACGTTTTTAATATAGGAAATCATTATGGTTCAAATCATGAAAATATTTCTAACACCAAGTGTAAGAAACAGGTTGGAGATAATTTTTCATTATAAAAAAATCATTGATAGAGGTTGTGTAATCGCAACAAACAACACAGGAGAGAATTATATTGATTTAATTGTCAAACTGTCAGGCGTCATTTTTGTAACATTAACTGAATGAAGACCTGATAAGCACTGTTCATGGGCGAGAATAATTTCCTAACAAATCCATCTACAATACATCGACAGCAGCTCGCATGCGAGTATGCAGAAGCCTACAGTTGGCATGAGCTGTCAGGCGTCTCAGAGCCAGCCTTGTTCGGGCGCCTTGTTTGTGTTCGCGCGAGCGACGCGGGGTCCTTTCAAGGCGCCCCGCAGCTGGGCGCGTCTTGCGCCGGTGCGGCGCTGCGGCGTAATAACGGACGATAAGGGCGCTCGCTATCTGCTATCTACG
The DNA here is from genome assembly GCA_011170035.1 of Teleogryllus occipitalis. Classification (NCBI taxonomy): domain Eukaryota; kingdom Metazoa; phylum Arthropoda; class Insecta; order Orthoptera; family Gryllidae; genus Teleogryllus; species Teleogryllus occipitalis. The sequence continues at coordinate 104,052 of BLKR01001342.1, forward strand.
CGACGGATTTGCCCTTCGGCAGCGCGCGCGCGCGCGCGCGCCGCCGGCTGGCGACAAGCCCTCTTACTCTCCGCCCCCTCCCCGCCCCGCCCCGCCCCCCGCTGCGGCCCGGGCGTTATCGGAGGATCGCGCCGCCGCCGGCGCGCACGTATGGGCGGCGCCGGGGGCGTGCGCGAGGGCGTGCGCGAGGGCGTGCTCGCGGACTTGCGCGGTGGGCGGCCGCGCCCCCTGCCCCGCCCACTCCGCACCCCCTTCCCCCTCCCGCGCTGTGCTGCGCCGCGCCGCGCTGGGCCGGCACGGAAGCGGTGGATTAGGGCCATCGCCGACGCGATCGCGGGCGGCGCCGCCGGCGATGATTGACGGAGACGACGATGACGACTGCGATGGCCACACTCGCAGATGACCATGATTGGTGGGGTACGAGGGCGATGATGACTGCGAGGATGATGAAACTGACGATGTGGCATTCATAGGTGTAGGTGACACCTTAACAGGTGGCGTTTTAATGAATGATTTTAACTTCCACGGGACATTTTTACTATCATGCTAACAATTGTATTTTAGCTTGTAATGATGACAATTGAGAGTTTAACTAGAGACACAACTGTAGCAATGAGATATTGACTTACGCCGGAGTCAGTAATTAAGTTTCAATTTTTAATCATATTGTAAAAGTGACACTGCGATGAAAGGTGTCAGGGTGATATATACACGAGTGTGTCCGCTGAGCGACGCAGTATGATTTCAGCAAAATGTCGTGTAGAAAAGGACGATAGCAGCAGTATTTCTACGTTCTCATGGAAACTGATTCCTTCAGAATAGTAAAGATAACGATAACGAAAATTGGACAATGAAGTCGATAATGACATCGGAATGATGGAGTCATAATTATGTTGATAACGACTTCAAAAAAGTCAGTATCTGAACAGAAGACTTCAGTGATAACATCGAGGGTGACACCTCTAGAATGAATCGCTTCGTATACCAGAATTGCCCTAAAAAAGAGGCATGCCCCGTTTATTGGAAGCCGTTTAAGAATAGTAGTCTTTGTTGTTTTGTGATGGGAAGCAGATGAAGGAATTTTGGAGGGAAAGTAAACTCCGTAGGGAATACTAAATCATTAACCCCACCTTAATAATCATCCCACTTTGTAATTTTTTCTGTTAATTATTTTGTTTTATTAACATCATTAATTACTTTTTACTTGGAACATAAATCAGGGGATGTCAATATCGTCGACTACGCAACACTCATCCGCTCATCAGCTCTAAAAGATAACACGGAACGAGTAGTGATGGCGGTCACTTCTTCATATGGAGGGAAAGAAGCGAAGGGGCATTCAATTACCTAATCAGGGTGGAGACTACAGTAACGTCATTTAGACAAATCTTTTAGGCTCACTCTATTCACAAGAGAGTCAAGGAAGCAGTGGAGTCAACGACGAGGTAGCAGATGACGATCGCGACCTCGCCCTGAGCAACGGGGTCGAAGAGAACAAGTGCGCAGTGGCAATCAACGGGATTGTATTAGATTTCGCCGCCGCCGCCGCCGCCGTCTGACCGGGCGCCGTTTTTCTGGCGAGTGAGCAGGGCACGTGGCAATCTATATTAATGGCGCTCTACCGGAGGCGCAATTAGCCTGTGATAGTGGCGCGGACGGTGGCCGACGGGAGGGGGGAGGGGTCTTGATGAAGGTGTGAACGTGGTCGAGGCGTCGCTGGAAGGCCTCAGGGACTCCCCTCGATAAATTCCCCGGCTCCCCGTGTGCGTTTTTTGCCCAGGGGCGCGGCAATTCATTAATGCATGTTTCATTGTCGCCTCTTGCCCCGGTGCAGGCGCAATCAAGCGTTTTGACACGCCCCCTTCAAACGTGGGAACTGCCATCCACTTTCGTCTACGAATTCGAATTGAATTGTCGATGATGAATGGAGTTCTTCGGAATGGCCTAAGTATAGAAGAAAGTGTGTTTGTGGAAATATCCACGTCGGCGCTGGCCATGGAGACATGGAAGCTCGCCCTCAAGTACATAAAATAGTTTATTTCTCATACAGTTTTCACCATTAACACAGACGACTAGAGTTATCTACTCATCCATAGGCGGATCCAGAAAGTATTTTTAGAGAGGAAAGAGACAATTTTAGTTCTAATCCTTTCAATATTTTTGAAATATATTCAATTGCTAACTCGAAGTAAAAATTGTACGAGTATGTTCATAATTGGGAATACTGATTTGGATGTGATGTACGTACGGTAAATGTTTTTAATAATTTGAATTAATTACAAAAACAAATGTTGGTAGGGAGGGGAGAGGTATCTCTCATGTGCCCCCGCCCCTCCCCCGATCCGACACTCTATCCATCAGTATGCTTTGAGATTATATTTGAATGTATCCAAAACAAGCAATAAAATGCAAATCATCCAAAATAAGTATCTCAGGGCAATAACAAATGCACCTTGGTTCGTTACAAGCAATTACATAACGAATTTAACACACAGCAATTAACCCATCATATCATATGCCTCTCCTCAAACGCTTCTACAAGTATTATGTAAATACCATCCCTATCCAAATAATTCACGCAGTGCACAAATACAATCCACAATACAATAATTAAAAAAATATACATTTCACGTATTTCTCAACATGTTCTCCGGAAAGGAAAAAAACAGATACCTCAATAGGTTTCTTCAACTTCGTATGTTAGCTCTAAGTAATTAGTTATAATTTTTCCCTCGGTTTCCAATAAATGTGATAAAGTAGAATGAACTGAACCATGTAATCCTCTTGAAATATAATACATTTGCTTTGAGAAAGACGTGTAGATAGATATAAAAATGCTTTGAGAGAGATGTATGATGGCGCGTTAGGAGCTGAGCTGAGCTCTCGTCGAGGATTGAAAATCTAGATACGAAACAAACTGGACAGCAGAAAATGTTGAATAGTGTTATCATCTGACACACACACACATCATGATTTGTTGGATCTTCCCCTACTATAAAAAATATTTACTGCTAGTTCGGCATAATATACCTTTCATGGATGTTTGTACACATTTTTTTATATACACACATAATGCCTTTCCGCGAACAGTATTTGAGAAGGGCCATACGGCTACCACGTGAAAAAGACTGCTGAGCAATAATTCAGAAATTACTCTCTTTGAGGATTCTATTTAATGTTTTCGGCAGCGAAACTGGTTAATGGAGCGAGTGGATTGAATATGCCCAACCTAAACAGATTAGCTGCTGGATTTATTGCAGTCATTGACAGTCGCGGGAAAATCCTTGCTCCAATCAGCATTATAAAAATTGCAGTATGTGATACAGATTAAGATATTTCACTATTGATTACTCAACATACATGTGACTATTTTTTCGTGTTCATTAGTTCTCTAAGTTTCTCGTCAGAGTATGTTTTTAAATTCGTAAATAACTGCAACATTACTTGGTCATTTTTAAGCGAGCACATGTACTTTGTTACCTTAACAAATCAATAAAAAATGAGGTTAACCAGTTTATGTGCTAACCACGCTCATGAAAATATATATTCTGTATTTCATCAAAAGAATTTCTGTCTAGAATTTTAAGTATCCTTTACTGTCAACCTTCAATCATCAATATTTCTTACAGTGTTGGAATATTTCTAGATGAATTATTTTCAACTCATTTAATTGCTTCTTAGTTGTGTCATGTCTCCATTCCGACGTACGAAAACTCTACCGCTGAATATCATGCAACAGAGTTAAATGCACTCTAAAATTCATTGCATTTCGTAGGAAAGAGCATTTCTAATGTCATTTGTTATTAATAAATTTGATTGAATAAAATAATTGGAGAAATGTAGCCTTAATGTGTTTTTTACATTTTTGTTATATTTTGTGAAGTACACATTTGACAGTGCCTCATGCCAATCTTTCTTTTGTTTTTACCTATTAATTTCCCCATACTTCTCTGATTATTAATATTCCATGAACCATGAAATCATTTCATTTGCAGGATCTACAGATGTACGATAGGAAGAATGTGCATAAACCGAACCCTTCATGTAACTGCTTTTGTTGGATGATGTATTACCAAACGGAGTAGGGTGAGCAGAGTGCATTGCGAACGTCTCGTCCCACGTGAGAAAGTTGTGCTATTGCTACATTTCAGGTGCACCAGGTCGGAGTGATATCGCTCCACTTTCCTGCGACTCGAACGTCAGCATATATAATTTGCCGAATAACTTTCTAATTTTGTGAGTAGCATTCGACCTCGGTCGCCGTTTCGAGTTCTAGTGTCGTTTATTGCTCGATCGTGTCGTTGATATCGCTAACTGCAGTCGAACGTTGGTAGTACTTGGCCTGACTTTTCGATTAACTTTCAACGTAAATGGCTGTTGTAGTATTGTATGACTCCGCTCCAAATGTTTTTCGAAACGATTTTTCTGATGACTTTCCTCGTTACCTCGTTTGTCCTTTCCACAATCTACAGAAGCATATACCACGTGTCGATTGATGTCTATGAATCCTGTGTGGACTTTCAAAACTGCTCTTTTTTCATTTCTGCCTCTTCATCAAGTAAGCTGTAGCATTTGTCAACGTACATCGCTGAGCATTCCTTTGAAAATCTAGAGAGTGCGTAGGCAAATTTTTCTGTTTTATGTTACTTCGACTGGCTGACCATGTTTGATTCAAGGGATCACTTGGGAACGGCAGATCGAGGCTGCTTCGTAGGGATCACGACATCCCTTACAAACTGCTGGTGCTACAGCAGCACACACTTTTTAACATTATTTATGATAATTAAGCAGTATTATAATATTACGTGAACCTGAAAAAGTGTTTCCAACCAGCCAAAACTTTATCTACGCGCTGGGATTCGAACTCCGAGTTTTGGAGTTAATAGGGTCTTAATATTACCCTTACACCACCAGCTTGACAAATACTAAGATCAACCTTCCCGATGTTAAAAAAAGTTGAAAACTTGCATTTGCAATTTTAAAAATTTCAGTGCTTTCATTTGCATTATTTCAAAATCTAACTTTAAAGAAGAGATTTCATTGTGAAAAAGAAACTCTATGATCAATATTGCACTTTTTAAATGTTAATTGCTTGTTTGCAATTTTCGAAAATAAGAAAAAAAGAATTCGCTGAAACTGAAACTTATGCCATTTTCCTTGGATCTGGTGCTTTTTTTTTCAGGAAAAACTTAAAGAAAAAATGTGTGGTCATTTTTGAGATTTTTTTTATAAATTGCAAGTTTGAGCAAAAACGTCGGGAAAACTTCTTGATGTTTCAAAAAATTGTACGGGAAGATCTATTTTTTAGAATAGATTTTATTGCACCAAAGAATTTCTATCATCAAAATAATACTTTTGCTAATGCTAATGTTAATTTTTTGCTATTTTCAAATATACAAAGAGCACCCTGGAAACGGGATCTGTGCCATTTTATATGCCTCTGACGCTCTATTCAAAGAAAAAAATTGAAGAAAAAATTTGAAGCAGTTCTTGAGATTATAGTAATTTAAAAATTGCCTATATTTCAGAGCGCGAATTACGCAAAAACTGTTCATGTTTTTGAAAAATTGTACTCGAAATTATTTAATGATCATCTTTCAAGAACAAATTTCATGAAAGAAAAGAATATTTATCGTCAATATTGTACTTGTAGGAAGACACTGAAAAATTTGAACTTTTACAAAATTTTAAGAATTGAATGTAATTGCGCACTGCACCATCGTTTTAAGACTTTGTGTCGCTATTCGCGGAAAATATTTAATTAAAAAGCTTGCAGACATTTTTTAGAAACGTTGAAGATGTTGTTGAGGCTTCAAGTAAAGTAGCGTACTCCCAAAAGTCAGTATATCCATTTCAAACTCGCAGGGCCTTCAGTTCGTCCAGATCGATCTGGGAATATCAATTTTGGAGAAAATAGTCTAAAAGGTTTACGCACTAGCTGACACATGGACGGACGGACAAAAGTTTGACGTCAAACAATTTTTCGGTATCAAGGAACTACAAAACGTGAATTCTTTCTACACGTGTTAGCGGAAGGAATTTACTATACATCGGAAGATGAATTCATCTCTTTTGAAATACCAGGGGTCTCATAATGCAAGTTTTTCTGTCAAAATATTGCCAATTTTTACAGCAGCAATAGAAAACTTTCTCTTTATTACGTAAATACGTAGTAAGACAAGGAAGTAAAACTGTTGAAAAATGTCTTGGAAGTTGTTGAACAAAATATAGACTTAATACAATTAAATTAGGTGATTGTAGTAGAAATAATATGTGAAGGTCCGCAGCCCTTATAGTATATCCTAGCCTACATTTAATGTTTAATGTTTTTAATCAGTAATCACCTACATTTTGATAACAATGTTTTAATTATGTTCATCTAAGAAGGGGATGGTATTGATCGTAATATGGAGTTTTGGGTTGTGTCATAGAGCAAGTCTGTAGAGAAACACACATGCTTTATATATCCTATGTAAATTTCTGCTAAATGGGTCATCTACCCCCCCCTCAAAAAAAAGTTCCCCAAAATATGTCCGCAACAAAATTCTGAAAACCAATCAAATACTTAACTGTGTAACTAGCTCCACGTCATTTATCGAATGCCAAAATCCGCATTTCAATATTCTAAACGATAAAAAAAGTATTTGAGGTGCTAATAGTTACTGAATCACATCTTAATGAGATCATATCTGATAGAGATGATCCGTTTAGCGGAAATTGATCTATCATCTCAGATCCCAAAACTCTACGTTACGGTCATTCCATTCCCTTGAATATTACCCTTCCTGCTCTCCAGTCATCATTGATGGCACGAAGTACGGGCGGAAAGGTTGCGGTCAAAGAGCAAGTAGTTACGGTGAAGGTGGAAGTAAGTCGGGGACGGAGGTATCACGGGGCGTCCTGCTGTGAAACGCAATGGGACGTACTCCGAAAAGAAACGCATTGTTTACGAACGAGGACGGTAGGTTCGACTTTCAAAGAGGTTCTTCCTTTCGTCGGAAAATCTCAGGGGAGTCCGGACTGTTTCTTAAATTCTTTTCTAAATGAGTCGTTTTCTAGAGCGCACTTTTCTTCACAAAACCTAGATAATTCCAAAAATTACTCCTTACATATTCCATTTTCGTGCAGATGCATTGATGTTACATTTATCTACGATAGAAACATCCCATCTCGACCTATTTGATTTTTCCTATATTTAATTCATCTCATCCTCGTGTCTATGGAAGATTGATAATGAAAAACAGACTTTAAATATGCTCCCCATGAATCGAATTAATGGTAGAAATTTTACTCCCTAAAATTTGATGTATTTTTTTCGAATTAATTTGTATGGAATATTTTTCTAATTCTGTTATCGTCTTCAAAAGGTAACGTGATATCCCCTAGACTCAGTTCTAGTGACAACAGAATTGAAAACATTTTTCTAAAAATATTTTGAAATGTATTAATTCTTAGTCCTCACATTTAACATTTATTACCGATTTTTGCGTCTGCAGCAAGCAATGTGTTGCAGAAGTTAGTGAGTTCATTTAATTTGGACTGCGGCCGAAACGAAATATACATGAATTTCACGGGTGCTTTATTCCAGCATTGTTGGCTTCGTGTTCAGTAATCTTTCATTTGTTGACCATAAATGAGTCTCTCGAAGGTGGATAAATGCGATCTAGGGACGTATCGCGATAAAAAACGGTCACACCATCCAAGCTCCGTGGAGATTTACCGGCGTCCAAAATAATCTCTTTGAAAGTCAAACCTAGCTTTGTCGCTTGCAAAGTTCGCGCCCCTTTCTAAAGAGCGCCGCATTGCGTTCCGCATAAGGTCGGCCCGTGACGCCTATGTCCCCGACCTACTTCCTCTCTCGCCGCCGCAGCTGCTTGCTCTAGGACCGCACCCCTTCCGCCGGTTCATCTCGCCGCCTGCGCCGTCAAGACTGGCGAACAGGAGATTAAACTAGAAAAGCAAGCAACAAAAACGTTACGTACGAAAAACGTAAGGGAATGGAATGTCTAGAAAATATTACTATCTACCCGTAACGAAACTAGAGACGCAAGCCGGTTTTATACTTGCAATTAATTTACTTTCGTGGGATATAAATTGTGTGTTTGTTTTTTTACATTTTGATCATTTTAATTTTACTTTGACATGCTTTGAAACTGCATAGAGTATTATCATTTTTTCTATTACACTTAATTGCGTGATTAACACTTCATAATACCTACCGATTCAAAAGGAGAAGCACTCTGTTCACCAGATGAGCATGGAGTACTCGCGTGACCTAGAGTTCACGTTCGCAATCTTCTGCCGATCCGCAATGTAGCGGAAATGCACTTGCGTCTGCCCGTGGGGCTGGTTGCGCCGTTTATGATGGTCTCGGCGTCCCGGGCTTCTATTACCTGAGGCCTACCGCCGGTGTAGTGTTCGCAGGAACAAACGAATGTGTTGTATGACCCGCAGTGTCGGTATTCGGGTTTATGCGTTTTATTCCGACGTGATATTGTGCATAATGCAATGGAGTCGATATGACACCCGCATAGCGTCGCGTTTCTAGTCCGGTTCTAATTGGGCGTCCGGTGGCTGTTTGTGCGTGCGCCGCGAGTGCGTTCGTAGCTCGGGGAGGGGAACCCTCGTGTCCTGCCGTGCGAACTGGGTCGTGCAGCGAGAAGAGAAGAGGAGAGGCTGGCGGTGTAGCGGTTAGTGAGCTCCAGACACTGGAGTTCAAACCCCGGTCACTTCATTGGGGATTTGTGGATAACGAAACAAGTCTGCGGCAGGTTTTCTCAACGTACTTCGCTTCCTCTATTTCTCATTCCACGTTTATTTCTCCATCGATGTTATAATTTTTCATGATCGTTACAACCCCTTCTTCAGTTCACCATCCCAAGTAAAGTCTCCAGAAAATGAAATCATAATCGTGAGGTATTCTGTGCCGAGGGTGCGCTGTTCACTTAATCAGACACTAAGGACTCAGAGGTTCTGTGTTTTCAGATTAAATATGGAAAATATAATCTCATTAATACAATCTCAAATAATAATTCTATATGGGAAAAATGGTTTATTGTATAACGAACTGCTAGGAACAAATTTTCTCTCAGATTTAGTTTTTTTAAAATAGTGAATTTGAACTTGTTAGTTGTTATTATAATAATGTAATGCAAACATGTCAACAAATTGATTAATTATTGTAGCTTCCCAGAATTTACTATTTGTGAGTTAAAGTTAAATACATGTTATTACTCGTGCTTCTTATGCATTTATATTATTATTTCAGCACGTTCACATTGATTATGTTGTGGATTGTCCTTCGTTTTCTGCTAAATTCTTTTATGAGCTTTTACCACGCCTCTCACTTCTGGGGCCTATTGAGGAAATGTTTACTTTCAATGAACCTTTCTTGTGAATGGTGTTGATTTAGCAAGCGGCGTGTAGTAACTCCATCAAATGAGCAGCATTTTTCCAAGAACTACACGCCGCGCAAATTGCTCTGAATGAACCAAGTCGCGACGCAGTACTCCGCCACCGTTCATTAGAAGGCAGTATCATAAAGCAGGCTCAATCAAACACACTTTCTGATAGGGCGATTAGATAACGGCTCGGCAGTTTTTGATGTGGGCTTGGGATTTTATATCGATTGTAATATGCTTATCGGCGAAAAATGAGTTGCGTGATACTACCGTTGTCTATATCGTGTGTATCTACACTATTTCGAGCTTCACGATGGCCAATCGCCTCTCTATTTTGCTCGTGTACAGGTGCCCGAAGTTAAGAGTACTCAGTCTGTTGCCAACAGCTGTTTCTCACTCTCGATGCTAAGTTTGTCTTCGTGTATAGTTGAAACAGGTGTATCCTGTGTTCAATATAACAGACCTCTGCTAGTGCTCAAATGAACAATTTTTTATATACGTGTTCATTCCACGTAACTAATGTTTGATTTTAATACGTTGGTATAGCTCTTGTATTCGTCTGAAAAATCATTTAGTGATGATTGAATTGAGAGAAAAATGAGGAGTATGTGAACTCTCTAGAAAATGCAGGTCAACAGTCTTGAAAAGAAAAATGCAATATTGTTCAGTGTGAGCTCCGACGTTGTTCTATTCTGAACATTGTTACAAAAACTTGTTTATCCACGTAATAAATAGGAAGTAAAATAAAACATTACACAAAATATTCTTCAAATGAAATTAAACGAGAACAATAACACACTGGACATGCAGGGTCAAAAAGGTGTTCGTTCTCATAAAAGGCCTAGACATGAATTGGGAATGTCTGAAAGGTGAGATGCTAAAAGTATATTCAATTCTCTTTGCACTTCCAATAAAATGAGGTATAATTTTCTAACATTGTTTCAGAAAACTGAGATTTCTTAAAGAAAACAGGAATCCAGATAAACATGTGATAAATTTGTTGAGAAATGCAATATGAATGCAGGAGGATACTTACATGTTGCATTAATTAATTGTTTAGTCTTAAATTAAGCTGTATGAAAGCAAGTTATGAGTAAGAAGTTATTGGAATTAGTTGTTAAATATGTACTAAAGACCTTGTTAAAAATTATTTGATTTGTCTTGGGTGAATTTTTGTTGAAACATTTATTTCATTGTTTTGAATGTAATTTTGTTCGCAAAAAAAGAGTTATAATATTTAAATTTGCTACTCAGTAACATAACAACAACGTGAAGTCGTAGGCTTCCGCGGCCAGAGTCAATATTACAATCTTGGCTGTCCGGGTGACGACGCGTTAATTGATGTGGTGCCGACGTTTCGATCATCATCCACAATGCCTGGCGCTCATTGGTGCGGACTCTTAACAGTCGCCCGACCGGCCGGACTGTTCCGCGCCGTCCGACCTCCATTCGCACCGTGCCGTCTGGCCGCGGACCGCGGCGCGCCGTCCGACTCCGGATCTGCCCGCGCCGTCCGACTGCGGACCGCTTCCTGCCGCCCGATCGTGCGTCACGCCGCCATCCCGCGGTTGACAGGCAGCCTTCTAGCTACGATTGGCGATTGTTATTATAAATAAACAAGAACATTCCGAGCCCTGATGAAGATCACGACGTGATGATTGAAACGTCGGCACCACATCAATTAACGCGTCGTCACTCGGACAACCAAGATTGTAATAACAACGTAAATTTCTTCACTGTTGCGGAACATATTTCCGAGCGTAATTGCGTTCAAGAAAGGTAACACGGTGGTGGCAATTATAAAAAAACGTATGTTTGAAATAATTCAGCAATTGCTTTTGAACACGTTTTGGTCTTTTCCGCGTGGTAGGAGCTGCCAGATTTCAGTTTCCTTCTTCGCTGAAAGGGAGTGTTGCTGAAGTCGCATCCGTGAGATGTCCTTGAGCCGGTGCGTTGCTTGGAGACGCCTTGGCGGAGGGGAACGAGTGCAGAGAACTTCCTCTGCAGAAGTACGCTGTGGCGGCTGGCGGGGGGATTTGCATCACAACAGTCGGCCCGGATGCACGCTCTTTCTTTGCCGTGGTTGTGGAAGTCAAGCTCCTGGAGACACACAGACGGAGCCCTCAAAGGCTCTTAGGAGGAGACCAGACGCTCCAGGAGCAAGGAGGTTCACGACAGGAGACAGAGGAAATTGATAGAAGATTCTTCAATTCCCTTTAACCCATTAACTGCCAAATTAATTTGGTGCGCATAGCAATCTCACATTGTCGTCGCGTTATAGCAGCTAAGCACGGTTTTAGTTGAAGATTCGAACCGACGCTAGTCATATGTACACCCTGGTCAGGAGTATTCAATGTCTTAGCGACCACGGCTAAATCGACATCTGTATTCAAGAATTAAAAAATGCTTCGTTTATTCAAGAATTAAAAAATGCTTGCTTATATGTTTCGTTTGGGATGTTAACACCTACTGAACAAATAAAATTTGCAAATTATATTACACAATGTCAAGCAACAATAAAAAAGATTTGAGATCCCCAATTGGGGACCAAGGCAGTTAGTGGGTTAACGTAACGAACTAACGTAAGGAACTAAGTAGGTGATACGCCAGTTTGATATCGATTTTAAATTTATTAATGCAGTTATGCATTTTCGTGTAAAAAAAGAAATTAACTACATAACCAATATCAATTAAAACCTACAGAGCAGATTGTATGGGTTTTGGTCAAACTAATAATAAATAACCAAAACAGTTCAGGAGAATACTGTTGCGAATTTTTCAAATACGTATAAAAAACAAATAAATCATAATACATTATTTGTGACTTCAATAATAACAATAAATTATAAAATTGAGAAATTTTAAAAATTAAAAAAAGGAAGCTCCGTGTCAATCCGAAAGAAATGTATATTTTATTACCTTCCGAGAAATCCAGTTGTACACCATTAATTAAGCTGTTATCTAACTTTCAACATCCAGGCTGTGGTTTAACCGGTCGTGACATGTTAAGGTTTGTCCTTTTCGTAATTCACATAATACTGTGTGTCACCAGCGTTCTTTGTAACTTTGTATATATTTTAATTTTTTTAATGAGCAAGTCGTAATTCAAAGCCATTTCATTACGAGTACATGAAAAATACCAAGAAACATTTTTGTAAAGCAGAAACGATTATGTTGGTAATGCGAGTATTGAGTTCACATGTGGAAAGGTCAGAGAAGTCTCTGGAATTCCACCACCTCACCTCCAAATTTTCATTCTGCCTCACCGACTGACTGTTTCCCACCCTTCCAAGCTTTCATTACAACGTCCATCGAACGAGCGTGCTTCACCTGTAAATTGTCGTTAAGTAGTTAATGGCGTGAGAAGAGAGCTTTGGTCTATACTCAACGGGAGGATAATTCATTTTATTAGAAGCGTGAGCAACAAATTGGAATGATCAATGTCATGGGTATTGCTTCAATTCAGAATTCCAGTAACCTGCGCCCGTCCGTGGGTCCGTCCGTCATTCACTGTTAGACCCCGTCCCGTCCACCAATCGAGTCAAATGGGTTGTCATTTGACACTTTTTGATCCCCTGATTGGAAACGGGTGATTTGTTTTCTTCTCCATGCAGATTCTAAGATATTTCTCGAAAAACTGTTGTTGTTTTTTTCGCTGTGAAACACGTGTCCCAGCGCCACGGCACCTAGGCGATGAATGGCAGGTCGCTAGATATTGTCGGCAGTACACCGTTGTTAACACTACGCTGAGCAGGGCTTGCATCATTCGGAAGTAAATGGTTCATTGTCTGTGTTGACATCCCGTAGGATAACTATCGTTTCATAGAATAATTTTGTTATGTGCTGCATATTCGTTAGTGCGAATTGGATTGTACCCATTAGTAGAATAATTTCAACAACAAAACTATATTATAATATAAATCTATAAGACTGAAACGGTATGTTCTTGAATAGGAGCTTCAAAATTTAGAATTTGTTTTCATATATCACAGTATGAATAAGACACTGAAAGAATGTATTCTCCAGAACAACATTTCTGGAAGTATTTGGATTAAGTTTCCCAACACCAAATTCTGGAGTGGGTAGTGGCCGTAGCCAGACAGAACGTTCGACACGGAAACTTTTCGACCACACTTTTTTAATTTTAATTTTTAATAGATTACTTTATGGGTACTTTGCGAACACCTGGGACCCGTACTAGGTAAAGGTGAAGTGACGACATTGCGCAGCTCAAGCAATGTAACCAATATAAATCTCTCGTCCTGGATCCGAGTGACAGTGAATTTGAAAAGACGACACAGCAGGTATTCAACTTTACTCCCGTAATACTGAATTAGAATATCATGCGAAATATGAGTTTCGTTTCTATTCGACTTATTCCTTACAGGGATCACAATTATCCATCATACACTGTTTAACTGACCGAAACTATTGCGTTTTCACCAATCTTTGACTTCAGTCGCGAGATTGATTCTCATCCTTCACAAGCCAGACGAACATTCGGTCTGCGTATTGGAATATGGTGTCTTGTTGGGTACACCCAGGTTGAAGCCGCGTTCCCGGACCGTTCCTTGCGCACTGCCAGTTCCGCGCGGGGGCGGCAAAGATCTTAGGCCTGAGTGGGTAGAAACGGCGAGGAGTGAGGAATTGGCCACGGCGCGGCGGGTGGGCGGGGCCGCGAGGGAGTCAGGTGCGGCCCGTGGGCAGCCCACGAGGTTAGGAGGCCCGGCCGAGATGCGCACGGAGCGCGAAGCGGAAGCCCCGAGGGCGGGGCGCCGAAGAGGGGCTCGCGCGGGCCCGGGCGGGGCCCCTGGGCCCAGGGCTCGTTTGCGCGTCGGGCCGCGCAGTCGCTGGGCCGGAAAGGCGACGCGCGGCCCCGCCTCGCGCACCCCGCCGCCCCACGCGCTTCGATTGGCCGTCATTAGGCGTAATTGCGACGGCCGGTGGCCGGCGGCCGAGCCAGGCCCCCCTGTCCCCCGGGATCGCACCGCCCTCCCCGACCCCCCCGCGCGCTCACCACGCCCCCTTCCGCCACCCTCCGCGGCTCTTGGACGCCGGCGGCAAGATGGGCGGGGAGGGGCCAAGAAGAGAGCGGCGTGTGAGATTAATTGACGCAGTACCCTACGGCCAGAGTCATGCATGTTCTTGCCCTCAAAGAGAACGTCTGAGTCTTTCCACCATGTTATAGCCGTATATAAATGCATTTAAAATGTGACGTTCAAAGCAGGAGTTTGTGAATTGGAAGGTATTCCTGTCTTGTGGAGGCAATAGAGCGCGTTTAATAATTAGCCGATTTAGAAAAATGTGAAAAGGCAGACAAAAATACGTAACAGCAACATTCAAGTTAAAAATTATTTGTCTAAAATGTAATGACGTCTTCTTTAACTTCCTGACATCAGGGAAAACAAAAGAACTGAAGTCTCTCCTCCCTCACGTTTGCAGTCAGCTGGGTCTACGCTCATAAAAAAGGAGAAAACAATTTATTAACTCTTCTCCATGGATAATGTACAAAGCGGGTTTTAGAAAAAGCCCTTAAAATACATATTCCCTGATCTGATAATACCTTTGATTTGCAGAAGTAACTTATGTGCGATCGCTTGTTAACATTTCTTCACAATCGCATTTTGACAAATTTAAAGACGGTGTAAAATATTACCTAGAAAAGTCCATTTACGAAGTCCAACAGTAGAAATCTGTCCATTTCTACTGTTTCGACGTAGGTCCTAAGAAGAAAGCTGTTAACGCAGCGCGCCGTCTATCCATTCGAGCAGTTTCTGTCAATTGCTTCCCCAAGTAATCAGACGCAGCAGGGGTGGACATAAGGCAACTATCGGAGATGAAATCACACAGATCCGCTCAATTGACCGGCGAGGGGACTACGGCGTGATCTGTTCGCTAGATAGTGTTTTACAGACTTGTTCCCATTACCCTTATCGTACTAGCCAAAACGTTCAAGTTTCAGGAAATGAAAATATTGGGAAAATAATCTTAAGGGTTTATAAACAAGTATTTATTTGATTAAAAGTTCCCTTATTGCTTGTTTCAATCTATGAAATTTCCAACCTGCACAGATCAAGAAGTCGTCATTATGGGATAGTCATCGCAGGGGAATTTACTTGAGAACATTTTCTTGAGAACCAACAAGTGGTATACATGCGATATAAAAGTTGGCCTACAATTGTTTCTTCATGAAGATAATTTATTTTAGTTCCAAAATTCATTAGCATACACACGATAAAGAATAATAATAAGAACAAAATAAAATATGGTAACGATAATGACAGTAATTTGAATATAAAAAAGCGTCAAGATTGATAAGACGTTTCGAACCTGTGACTTCTTTAACGTTTCTAAGATGAAGTTTACGTTATTTAATGAGTAAATTTCATTGTCGACCGGATCATGAAATCAAATTTATTTGAAAACCTGAACCATGTTTTATAGCACAACATTTTCAGTGTTTTGACAATGATGCGAACAAATTTTTATGAAGCAGGAAAATAAGGAATAAAATAAAGATAGGGACCGAAAAGGTTAAGAAAAAGAAGACGTAGGATTATGAAAATGTAAAAGAAGAAAAAGATTCTGACGATGAAACTTATAAAGGAGATAAAGAGAAATTATCGGCTGAGGTAGCTCAGAACATCAACTGATGTCATTGCAGTGCCTCTGACAGGGCAGTCCTAGGGTTAGAGCCCCGACGATGGCAGTATCTTTGATACTAGCTAGATAAATAGGTTGAATTCGGCCGCTATCTGAGGGAGAATTCTAACGGCCGGTGGCTCTGATCACTAATTTTCCTATCAATTCCATGCGAATGCCAGTATAGTACCCAAAGAAACGAGCTACGGACCGCGCGCGACCTTTTCTTTCTCTTTCTTGTCCTGACGTTCCCATTACTTACGCACACACGCATAAACTATACTACCACACATATCACGAGACACCGTGAGCATAGAGCTTGTCCCGGCTCGGAGAGGGGGAATTCCCCGCTGATGGGAGATACCTGGATGGAGAAAATCCTGCCAGCCGATGTGTAGGTCGGCGCCCGATCTCACCACGCAGCGGAGGAAGAATACAGCCACCTACCACGATAAAATATGAACCGCACTTCGGTATAAATGATCTTAGCAGTTGATGCACCCGGAAACACGAAATCAACAATCAATGAATAAAGATGCATTTAAAGATATAAGAATTAAAAGGCATGTCTTCGTGGGATGTGTTTGCGCATTGCTGGATAAGGCGCGCCCGCTGAGGCGCCGCGCCCCCCCGGCCTCCGCAACCTCCGCGCGGGCCGCCCGCGCCGTTAAGTTTTACGGGGCTGGCCGGGCGCTCCGCGCGGAGGCCGCCTCCGCCGCGCCGCAATCGGAGGCTGCGCCGCGCCGCGCCGTGCGGCCTCGGCGCTCCCCGCCCGCCAATCGCGCGCCGCGGTGCGCGCCGAACGAGGCCAACGGTCTCCGCGCCCGGTCCCCGCCCGCGCCCGCGCCCACGCCCACGCGCCGCGCCCCCGCCCTGACGCGGCGGCGACCCCGCCCCCGCAATTTCCACGCTCCTCCTGCGCGGCCTTCGCCCGCCGCCGCCGCCACCGCCGCCGCCGCCACCGCCGCCACCGCCGCCGCCGCCGCCGCCGCCGCCACCGCCGCCACCGCCACCGCCACCGCCGCCGCCGCCGCCGCCGCCGCCGCCACCGCCACCGCCACCGCCACCGCCACCGCCACCGCCACCGCCAACGCCGCCACCGCCGCCGCCACCGCCACTGCCACCGCCACCGGCTACGCCACCGCCACTGCCACCGCCACCGCCACCGCCACCGCCACCGCCAGCCTCGCCACCGCCACCGCCACCGCCACCGCCACCGCCACTGCCACCGCCACCGCCACCGCCGCCGCCGCCGCCGCCGCCGCCACCGCCACCGCCACCGCCACCGCCACCGCCACCGCCGCCGCCGCCGCCGCCGCCGCCTCCGTGTGCGCTCCCTCGGCGGCGCAGCTCTTCGCGCGAAGGCCTCGCCGACCCCGCGCAACAAACCCCCTCGTTCTGCCCTCTTGCGCTCCCGTTCGCCCAGAGCTCTCCCGAAACTCAGGGGCTTCCGCTTCGCCTTCTGACCTCTTCATTTCTTTTCACATATTATTATACTGCTTGCTTTCAGTATAAAATATTCTAATATATTTCAATGAGAGCTATGTGCTCATGAGAGAATAGATTACAGTAGGAAGATTATGAGGAAGATGGATTGTAGGAGGTGACGTTGTAGAAAAAATGGAATGAAGGTTAACGTTATCATTATCAAACAGAAAAATCAGAGCCATGGGACGCGGGAGATTCCAGAGAAATAAAAGCTTTGTTCATTAGAAAATCCGCCACATTGTTCGCTACTTGACCCGTGGTACCCAAAGTTACAAAACCAGCCTGCTGGCCACTCCGTGCTTTCTTTCTGTTTCTCCGTTCTTTATTTTTGTAGCTCAACAGTACTTCCAGTTTTTTGCTTTAGCTATCTTCGAGGCGGTATCTATTAGGCGGAATTTTTTTCTTAATCAGTGGGGATAGTTCATTGGATGGTGGATGATCAGCATAAGTGTGCCCATTATGTTGGGGAATAGAGACACGATAAGGAAGGAGGGATCGTGTGCGGTCCATCCCCTTTCTTTAGGGTCTTGCACTGGCATTCGCCTTGAAGTGATCATGGAGAACTCACATTAGAGGTGGCTCACAGATTCGATTCCAAAGGTGCCACAAAGTCACTGATGCTAAACAAGACACGAAAATGGCGGAAATCGACCGCGACCTCCCTATCACCAGTACCTTAGAGGTACCTAAGATGTTGCCTCTAAACTCGTCGCCACCAGAGTTGCTAATGTGGGTAAAACTCGGTATTACCACACTCTATCCTTTCAGAGATCTTCTTATACCGGTCTATTGTGCAGCACTTTCACAACTTGAACTATATTTTTCCTTTCCTCTTTTTCTATCTTTTCCTTTTCTTATTCCTTTACGTCGCCTTTGCATCATGCACCCTGAGCTCTTGTGGCCTCTACGCGCTCAATCGCTCTGTGAAATCTACCCTGTCGCTGCCGCTACGTAGGTGTTCTCTTCATGATCTCTATCGAAGTGACCACCAGGCTCGTTTTGTAAATCTGGGAACCGCGGGTCAAGTAGCGATCAGAGTGTGCGGATTTTCTGATGAACAATTTTTTTCTCTGGAATCTCCCGCCTCCCATGGCTCTGATTCTTCTATTTGATAATGACGATAACCTTCATTCCATTTTTTTACCTCGCCTCCTATTATCCATCTTTCTTATGCTCGTCCTACCCGTATATATTCTGCTACCCATTTCTCTCATTGATACGTATTTTCTTTTTCTGTTCTTCCCGTCATCTTTGTCCTCTTTTCGTTTTCTCTTTTTATCTTCTTTTCTATATATTCTCTATTTTTATTTTCCCTTCTAGCATTTACTTTTCTCTTGTACAAAGTTTCTTTGTCGTCTCCCCTATTATTCTCTATGTGTTGTACATTCTTCCTTTTTTGTTCCCTGCTCCGCGACATGCAACTCGGCCTGCCCATCTCCCTTTTTTCACAACCCCGTTCCCTGTACCTCGTGGCGAATGCGATCCGCCGTTCTTCTTCCTCTTCCAAAACGACTTCAAGCCCCACTCTCTGTGCCCGCATCTCAGCGTCGTTTCCACCCCGTTTTCTGCCGTTTCCACCCCGACGTCTCGTCTCGTTTCGTCCTCCGCCCGAACCGAAGTTGCGCCTGTTATGGGCCCCGAGATACCAATCCTCTATTGTGACAGCAGTTTCCGCAGCGTAATCCTAAAGAACCAAGTGTACTTGAGGTTGCGAATGTAGTGACTATTTCGTTGAATGGTAACTTTTATTTTGGTATTGTAGAAAAGCGATTCTCTACTGCCCTTCTCTGAACTTAAAATACTTGTTAGTATTTTTTATTGACGGTGAATGGATGTACGTTTTCAAAAACACGTTAATTATCATTAATATTAATGAAGGCATTGGGGTCTGATCGTGTATAAATTAATTCGTTTTTATCATGTTTGACTGTAAACAATTTACTCGTACTTTTATGCTTAATCTCAACACGCCATTGATCAAAGTATTCACTAACAGGAACATATTTATTCTTCATTCTGCTTTAAAACGAGTTTTTTTTCTGGAAGACTAGTCATGTACTTGCTAGTTTTGCTAGTCAGAAGAATTTTCTTTTTATTGAATTTACCTAGATATGAAACTTCGACAGCCGATCTCTAATAACTGCACTTACAAGAACTGATAATCAGAAAGTTTCTTATATGTCATACTCCCAACACCTGTTTCAACTGGATGTTTCTTATTGCGCTCTGTTTCTACTAGAATAATCTCTCTTGTGATGAAAAGAGCAAGGATTTGATAAAATAAGGTTTTTCTCTTATCACCGCATCTCTTCCACGTACGCAATTATAAAAAATCAGCACACGAAAAAAAGTAAAAGAAGGACAATCTCCTCCTTATTGATTATCAGGGTGATACCGCTCTCCAGTGAGAATTTTCCAGTACCTTCGCGAAGTGTCTTATCACCTTAGCGAATGTTGGTTGTGAAGTGTGGTTTTGGAGACTCTCAAGACAGTCAAGAGTTGAGGCACAGTGTAATGATAATATTTTAAAAATATCCACGGATATTAACGTAGAGATCGCTGAGTTACCGAGTTGCCTGACTGGCAACAAGAGAAAATGACATTTTGATAGTTTGTGATGACTTGTTCTTAATTTATATTTTCCTTAAGCGAACATTTTTGCCATCTCCCATCTCCTGACTCTTCTTAATTTACTCTCATCTTAGTTTATGATGTGTCGGAGGGGTACATTATCTAAAATTCAGGTACATAATCCAAAGAGAAGGCGAGAATGTGAAATACGAACGCTTTCTCTCGGCATTTCCACGGCAGGAACTTAACAGCCATATTCATTGCACGATGATGTAAAATTAATTCATTAGACGCAACGCAAGATCAAATAGTACGTAAAGCGAGCATTCGAATTCAATTCACTTGAATTCAACAGCACCGCTGGCCGATGAAATTCCACATTCATGGACTGCATACATAAGTCCTTAAGAACCAGGACGCTGCTGTCCATTCGTTAATGAAAAGGCTCATTGCCCGCAGCCGCAGGCGCCGCCTGCAAAATTACACGTCAAACGCGGTACGAATAATGTGACGCCGCGCTCATATTCTTCCAGAGCCCCTGCAATCCCCAGATTGAAGGCTCCCCTTCAAATTAGCACCGGCCGCGGCCAGAGGTCAGTCGCGACGAGCCCCCGCTTCGATGCTGGGCGAGGGCAGTGCGTGGTGCCTCCCCTGGGCGCGCTGCAGCTCTCCCCATCGCTGCTGCTCAACCCGCCGACCACCTGAAAGCCACTTACTGCATCTACCACCATCCTCTCTCGTTGCTTCTAGCGTAGTTGGTGACGTTGGAGTAGCCAAATTCTCAACCATGTGTGTTACCTCCATATTGTTACCGCAGTAGTGATGCTATCGGTTCCAATATCGATATTTTGATTCCCACCATCAATTCCATTGCCTACATCCCCACCTCTGATGGTATCATACATTCACTACTGCCAACATTTGTTTAGACATCTACCAATACATTTGCCTAGGAAGAAACATAAAGAATGGAGTGCACGGGAATAAGGACAAGAGAATAAGATTACTATTACTAGCATCTGCCAATAACGATTATTATCATTATTGAAACTGACCCTTCATCACTGTATCATTTCAACCACAGACGAACTATGCTTAACAAATCCCCTTCTAGCTTTTAATGAAGTCTTTGCTTCCTTTATTGCAACCACAGCCACTTCCCGTCCTCGCAATGTCCCACCAACCATCACCGCTGCTACCATTACCACCACAACCACCGCCGCCACCTCCGTACTCGACCTCCTCCTCCACCCCTGCCCCAACCCATCTCGCACCCACCTCGCCAATATCCCCGCCCCACCACCATCCCCGACCCGCCACCATCCCTGCCCCGACACCATCCTCGCCCCACCACCATCCCCACCCCGTCACCATCCCCGCCACGCCATCATCCTCGCCCCGCCAACATCCCCGCGTCGCCATCTCCGCCCCACCTACCCCCCACCCTGCCAACATCCCCGCCCCGCCAACATCCCCGCCCCACCAACATCCCCGCCCCACCAACATCCCCGCCCCACCAACATCCCCGCCCCACCAACACCCCGCCCCACCAACATCCCGCCCCAGCCCCCATCACCGCATCCGCCACTGACACCGCCACCGCTAATGCGTCCGACCATCGCTCTCACAACCACTACGTATACTTCCGTTATTCTCGCAGCTTCTGTCACCTTCGCCCTACTCCTGTCCTTCACCGAACTCTCTGCCTCCAAGCGGGCGCTAATGCATAGGCGTGGGAGTGGGGACTAGTCGCGAGCCATTCTCTCGCCTTTCTCCTCCCTCCTGCCCTCCCCCCCCCAACAGAAGCAGATTACCCGGTCGCCTCGCGAACATCAAAGTGTTCCCAAATCGGCAAAAGCTCGGTACATTTCAGCAGCTTACACAACGCATGATGGACGGAAAGCACGTGCCATTTGCTTCCTTTATTAAAGATCGAATGCGATGTGTGGTTAAAACATTCGTCCATAATTTATCACACGCGGTATTGTAGCGTATTACCAACTTAACGCGTAATCCCTCGGCAAAGCCGGCGACCGGAGCGCGGACGAACCCTTCCGCGCCCCCGCCCGCGCCGCCGCCGCCGCCGCCGCCGCCGCCCCCGACCCCGCCACCGGCAGAGGCTACCGTGTGCGCTCGCTGCAAGTGCAGGTGCCCATTGTTCAGTCAATGCCAGAGATATGAAGGCCTCACTCTGATGGTTTCTGGGAAATCCAAAGAGACCTTTTTTGTCACAGAACTTTGGGAATCCGACCGTTTGTAGAACAGAAAGCACGACAGTTCGCGGTCCTGGCTTACGTTAGCTCGGTTGGCGAATGTGTTTACAGTGCCTTTTTTATAACTTTAAATAGTTGCATTGAAAATGCAAGATACTATTTCTATTATCTAGATGGACCTCAAAATATATGGAGATTGTAAAACGAACCTTTTTACGTTATTCATCTCCTCACTAAATTTGTTAGTTTCTATTACTTAAGCACCTTCCGTCTGTTCATGTTGTGGCTCAGATTTACGAGAAGGAAAACTATACAGTTCTTATTATTATATTCTCTTTTCCAGTTGAAAGTATTTCGACTTCTGTTTCAAAGACTCGTGTTTGGTGTGATAATAGCGACGACAGTAATTTGCTTATCGTACTAATACATTTTACAATAACAAACAAATTCTATCCTTTATGTTTTTGCATAATAATATTTCGTTATTCGCATGGTTCTTAAACTGTGAATGAGAAACAAAATCTCTTAAATACATTACACTCAAACGCAATCATCAGTCGAACGAAAATAGAATAAAATCAATTATCAATTCAATCAATCAATCTATTAAATAAATGAGTTTGAGGCCAATATCGTGTCAACGCTATTTCTCTAATTTAGAAATTTCGGAAAATTTCGAGTAGTTACGATTCGTACAGCGTGTGCTAGTTACAATTGAAGTATGACACGTTCGTTATTTGCAAGAACGAGGACGATGAAACCTTGATCCCCTAGAACCTCGCATAGCTCGTAGTGTGTTCCGTAAACACGACGCAAGAAACGCACATGGAGATTTCGAGCGCTTCACAGCCCTGTAGCCCTACGTAGGGGCGGCGGCGGCGGCGGCGGCGGCGGCGGCGGCGGGGGCGGCGGCGGGGGCGGCGGCGGGGGCGGCGGCGGGGGCGGCGGCGGGCGGCGGCGGGGGCGGCGGCGGGGGCGGCGGGGGCGGCGGCGGGCGGCGCGGGGGCGGCGGCGGGGCGGCGGCGGGGCGGCGCGGGGGCGGCGGCGGGGGGGGCGGGGGGCGGCGGCGGGGACGGCGGCGAGGGCGGCGGCGGGGGCGGCGGGGCGGGGGCGGCGGCGGGGACGGCGGCGAGGGCGGCGGCGGGGGCGGCGGCGGGGGCGGCGGCGGCGCAATCATCGATAGCGCGTGGCGCGAGGGACTTCGGCCCCCGCGCGCCGCGCCGGCGGCCCGCGATCGAGATATCGACCGGCGAACGCGGCGAGCACGCGGTCAATCGCCGGCCCCTTCGCCCTCTCTGCCCCACCTCTGCCCCCTCCCCTGCTCAATGGAGCGCGCGCAAAAAACAAGCGCCCCGCCCCCTTCGGTCGCCCCCTAGCCCTTCTCCCCTTCGCCGCCACCCCGGCGCTTTCTCCTTTTTGCTTTCTTCGCTTCCACTCCGTTCTCTATCTTTCCCGGCCTCTTGGTTTCTTTTGCGCGCGTTCCTTCTTTTGCTCATGCCCTGGTTTTCTTTCGTCTATTCCTCAGCTATCTCCTTCACGCACACCGTGTCTCTCCCTCAACTCCTGCGACCACCGCTGCAGTTGTTCCTTGCCTTTGTCGGGCCACCTATCCTCGATGTTACGAGTCGGCTATCGCCTCCCTTGCTGAACTTTATTCATTTTCCTCTTTTCTAATTCTTACCCCTTTGTTCGTTACATCCGCTGCTGTCCCTAATTTCTGCTTGAATCCTTTGCATGTTCCTCGCTTTCGTCTTCGACCATCACCAACACAATTATGCTGTGTGCTCCCTCTCTACTCGGTGCCTCATCACTTTACCATTACCCATTCCTATCTTGTCTTCCTCGTGTCACTTCTTCGTCTCTATTATTTTTGATAGTACACTCACCGCAAGTTCATTTGCCAATTATCCTCTACTACTGTCTCTGACCAATGCTCTTACCTTTTCTACCGACTCCTTCCGATTCTAGGCCTCGGCTACCTGTGCGCTTTTCCTCCTCCTACCTTCAAAATGGTAGGTTCCTACTTATTTGAAGCAGAAGTCTTTCTTTATATAGAAAACCTGACTTCCTACTTTATCATCAATCCAGTATTACAAATTTTGTGATAAATAAAGAAGAGAATGCTCTATTTAATGCTGCTCTTCCTCGTAAACTGATTGGTCGCGATGTAAAATTCTAAATGTTTTACTACTGACATAAATTATTTAACAATAATTTCGCTGCTGGGGAACAAGCCTCGAGGTCCATTATGTAATTGGGTCGTAATAGGATTATGATTTCGCTACTGGAATTACATATTTCAAGCATCACTTTCCTGCGTGCTCAACCAACCCTCACCTCAATCTAATCCGTTTTGGATCCCCCGAATTAACATTGTATCCATTTAATTTCCTTTCCCCTCGGCACATCGTTCCATTTCTCATCTTCTGTCTTCAGCATCCTCTCTTCACCCTAGCTATCTTGCGTCCCTCCGCCCTCTCCCCTCATCACTTGGGAACATAGGCTTTTGTCTTCTCACTTCGCTTTACGTACACGTATCCCATTTTCTCAGCATTGCCCAATTTCTTAGTTTGTTCCTGTCGCTGTATAACGGCTAAATGTACCTAAATATTGTATTTGGTGTTTTGCCACACAAATCATTTCACGACCTTCGCAATTGTTCAACGTGATCTCGTGGTCATCATCATTGTTTTCACACTCGTTTGTTCATGCTCTCGTGATCCTCATCATAGTTTTGGCTCTCTGTTGCGGAGATCCACATCATTATCGTCATTATTTTTTCATTTAACTTCTCGATACCGTAGTTCGTCCACTTCACCATTATCATACTTATAACTCTCCAAATCCTTGATATCCTTTGTGGCACTTATCAAAGATCCCTCCGTCGTTATTCTCCCCATCCTCGTCACATGTCAGATCTTTTTCATCACCACCTTCACCTTTCCCGCCATCGTTAAGCTCATTTCGTTTCTTGCATATTCTGATCGTTCTCGAGCTCGTTGCCCCCTTTCCTCCAGCCCCCCCCCGAACTACCCCCCCCCCCCTTCGCTCCCGATGGCGCTGCGCCCGAAGCGCCGGTCCCGGATCTCGACGGAAGACGCGAATGCTAATCTTGAAGACTTTTTCGCCGGCAGATTTATCTTTGTTCCCGGCGCCGACTTCGGAAACTGCCTGGAGAGAGTACGCCCCCGCCTTCCGACAGTGCTAATTCATTCCTGCGAATACAGAGTCAAAGCGCCGTCCGAAGCTCGGTTCCGCGCCGTTACTTGGTGTATTCTGAAGGGCACCGAGTTTCGTAACTTATATTTATGGGTGCCCAAGACGCTTAATGGTCGATAAATCAGAGGACGGCATCGGCAAATCGTCTTACAAAAGTTCCTGCGCGGAGGCGGCTTTCAGTTAATTGGCGCGTGTAGCTGAAACACTTATCTGGAAGGCGCTGTAGTAAATTGTGAGACGCGTTTCACACTTTTACTTATACGTGCCAAAGTTGTTACTTTTGCTTCTACTGTTTCTTTTTGGACAGAAATTCATTCTCAGAAGCGTATGTGTGGATCTTTGTTGGATATAGCAAACGTAAGTTTTCAGTGCCTTCTTTCGATTTACGATATGAATTGACTAAACATTGAATAGGGTGAAGATAGCAGCGTCATTAATTATATAATATAGTTTAACTACCCAGCTCTTGAGGGATTAATAACATACGACAAAGCTTAGTACAGGAAATTTCTGTTTTCTAGCATGGTCACATACGCATCGGGCGTTATTCGTCACTTCTCGCTCTTAATTGCAGTTATAGTTCTTGCCCATGTTGACTCGAGCTAAAGATATATTTAAAAAAAAATTATATTACTTTTATAGCTGTGAATTGGTTGTATACTTTTGTGTACGTGGTTGTAAACATACTTTTTTATGTGAACACCCCTTCTCAAGTGCGTTGTTATCTGGATAGTAAATATTTCATATTCACGATCATTTTGGGGTTGTAGAATTCAATATTATTCATTACTAGCGTAATTTATTTTAACAGTTTGTGAACTTGGACAATAAATATTCATTTGAACAATTTTAATAGAACTTTTTTGTATTATCCTGCAGAAACGTCATGCTGATTATAACACGCCATTCATGGTTATTGGGGTTCGAGAAGTTTACTATAGTTACTGTCTTTCTCTGATGGATTCTTGTAACCACTGATATGGAGGAGCATTGACTGCAGATTAGTCAGCTGGAGATGAATGAAACATTCTATTATGCCAGCAGTTCTTGGAAGGGTTTCCAGGGACGCGTCCAACCATTAGGGAACAGATGTTCAAAGACCATTAGACATTCAGTGACAAGTAGTCGCCTTTCTGACAGAGAGTGTACCTGCTACGGCTGCAAATGTATGATGAATCAATGTATCGTATATGTTTAAACATGCATTCGTATTTACCCATACTGTAATTAAATCTGTGGGTACTTTTTTCAGATTTCTCTGTTTACAGAGAGTAATGTTTTAATACAATTAAGAATTATGTTTCTCGAAGATGAAAATTCGTTTTTCGTGCTTAAATCCGTTTTTAAGAAGCAGTTGAATTCCATTTCGTAAGAGAAACATGGCGACACTATTACTTCGTACTCTACAAAGATTATTCGAGAAATATAGCGTTCCGTATGAAGAAGAATTTCTGAAGGTACAAGAAAAACCTGCACTCAAAAACAGTTCTTTTTTTAAGCAAGGTCAAGATAAATTTGTTGAATTACATTCTTGTGTAACTAGATCACTTAAAAATTTGCGTATTTGAAATGATCTATCAGTTTCTACAATGAAATTTTAGATGTATTGTTAGTCCCCTGTGTAGGAGGCTACCTTCATCATAGACGGAGTGCGTTGGTCGATGTGAATCACAACCTGTTCTCCTAAATGAGTCATTGCTCATAAATTATTGACAATAGATTTTGTGCCTGCAACACAAAATTTCAAAAGTTCTGCTCGCGCCATTCAGTCAATGTGGATTTAGAATAATATCTGCTTTCCATATAATTTCTCTATAAATCTGTTCAAACGGAGAGCGGCGATGAAAAGGTAGGAAGATAATCAAAGAAAAAATTTGCTTCAGGTAGAATCATGAAATTAGGTTTTCAGATAAATATTACAAATTCGGGTGAATAATGATGAAGATACTTTAGTTTCTTGTGCATTCGTTTTATATTTAAGATTTAGATTCATCTGAACAATGGCAGTAGGGTCATGTAGGGACACAAAAATTAGAGATAAAAAAAGTGCGGTTTTCGCAATTACATTTTTAACAGGTAACGTAACAGTCAACAATGTATCTGTAGACTACGTAATAACGTACTACTTCATTTTTTTACAACATGAGAATTGAAAAAGTTGATTACTAGCATATTGTAAATCGTCATTTAGTATCACTTTGAGGGCACAGGACATTTAATCACATTATTGTTCTGTTAATGGCTGGAAGAGATATATTTGATGAATGTGATTAAAATATAAGAAAAGCTTACGTAAATTACAAAGCTCTATGATTTGTTGAAACGTGCATTTTGACCATATTTTCTAATGACATCCTCTGAATCCCATGAAATTCCTCTATTTTAATTTGAGTGACTGACAATTCATATTTAGAATATCGAAATTTCTGTTCGTTGTATGGACAGCAAATATCGCATCAAAGCGCATCCTGCACCGTGCCCATCTGCAGTGGCAGGGGCCAGGGACGTGGGCATGGGGGAGGGGGAGGGGTGACAGCGGAAGTCTGGGTTGCGCCGCGAGGGCGTCGCGAGTCACTCGCGGTCGCAGTCTGGCCACGGTCACCGCCACCGCCTCCGTCGCCGCCCATGTATTATGCAACGGCGTTCATTTATTCATCACAGACAGCGGCGTAATTGGCGACGCGAGCGCCGCCACACGACCGCGCGCCGCGCACGCCAGACACCGGCACGGGAGCCGTCTCGCCCACCCCCGCCCACCCGCGGCCACCCCACGCCCACCCGTGTTCACCCCACCCCCGCGTACCCCCGTCAGTCCCCGACTACCCCTGACCTCTCCCGACCACCCCCGACCACCTCCGACCACTTCCAACCACCCCCGACCACCCCTGCCCACCCTGCTACCACCCATGCCGACCCCGCCCACCACCGCCCACCCGGCTTACCGGCGTCCACCCGCGTCCATCCACGCCCACTTCCCGTCGCCCCGGTCATGGCTCCCACTTTCACCGCTTTCCCGCTGCGAGGGCGGCACGTGGTGTGCAGGGCAGCAAGCAAAGTTTTTTTCTTCGAGATATATTCAAGGGACATAAATCTCGGTCACTCAATATGTGAGCTTGAGGAGAAAATAGGCTTTCCTCTGAGATCTCGCGTTTCCAGTCACACCTCGTGCCGCTAGTTCATTACATAATTGGCATTTCTGCGTTTGCGCTGATGTTATGTGATTTTGACCTTGACTGTACACACTTTTCTTCAATGACAGGTGTCTTAGAATAAATGTTACAAAGTTCTAGGGCATGGGGGGGGGGAGGGTCGAAAATGATCACTAGGCAACTTCCCAAACACTGGTGTTCGGCACGTTCACGAAATCTGTTTGCGTCACATGGCCCGCCTAACACCTGTGTTTAATGCTTTGTCTACCAATCGGGGATAAACGCTACGTGTATAACTTGATGTGAACTTTCCCACCAGATGCCCATTGACAAAAAGTGTTTATCTTCACTTGTGTTTAGTGTGTTTATCACACCCGAGGCATTCTGTATGCTCACATGTTTCGGGCTTTCGTCTTGTGACGAATGTTATGCTCTCACTGTTCGGCCCTTAATTAGATATTGCTTATGAATCTTCTGGTACATGAACATTTAGGTAGTTATTACGCCTTATTATTTCATATTTTTACTTATTTATTCTAGTTCTTGATTTAAAAATATCAACTTTGGCGTCTAGAATTTGCATTGAATTTTTATAATGATTCCATTAATAACAACATTCAGTGTGATATTAATTATTCAGATATTGATGCATTTTTGAAATAGAATTCCATTTACGAATATTAGTTTTATTTCCACTTGTTCTTTCAGCACACTTGTTTCGTGATAAACGCTTTATAAGTTCTTCTTTTCCAACCACTGGCGAATTTGCGCGGTGAAGTTTCCCTCCTTATCCCGCTTCAACGAGGAATAAGACGTACCCTCTCCCCTTCCACACGCATGTTCCCCTCCCAGCTTCCCACCCCAACACGCCTCCTTCCACGCATCCGTTCCCCGCCTCCGTCATGTTTCCATCTCTCCGTCCACTCGCCTGTTTCCCCCGCCGCTTCCCACCCCCACAAGCCTTTTCCTACACATCCATTCCCCGCCTCCTATGTGTTCCCATCTCTGATCCGCCTCCTCCCCTACTTCTCCCCTGCCGCAAACTCCGGGCCGCCTTCATCCCTGCACTCATCCCCTCCTACCCCTTCCGCGGCGCACCATTGAGAGCAGCGCTGCTCTGGCGTCACCACCCCCGCCCCCGCGCCGTGGCTCCATTGAGGAACTGCCTCGTCCGGGAGCCGAGCGCCGCGCTGCCAGCCGCCGCCGCCGCCGCCGCCGCCGCCGCCGCCGCCGTGCGCCCGGTGCTGTTTGCGGCGCTGTTTGCCGCCGCCTGCGCCTCAGCCACTTTCGCCGTCGCCTTCCACTCACACGCCCGCTTCTCCCCTCTCACGGCGATCCGCCCTTTGCGCGACGCGGCGTTCGTCGCCTCCGCTCCCACCGCCAGCCCCCCCCTCCCTCCCACACAGGGCGCCTGATTCACTGCCCTCCATCCTGCGCCCGCGTACTCCTGCTCCACCCCACGCTCTGCCGGCTTCTGTGGTCCTTTACACTTGCCACAATCACGTACTCCACTGCCCCGCGTATTTTTTTCCACCTTCACATCTTTTTCACCTCTATATCCCTTGCAACATCATGTTCCGAGTTCCCAAACCCGAATTTTGCGGTATCTGCCGTTCTCGTTCTTGCTCTCACTTTTGCATATTTAGCACCCTCTGTTCTGTCCGTCCAAATTGGACGCCTACGAGCGGAAGGCATCGTGTTATATCGTCTTACACTTTACAGATTCGCCTGATCCACCTACCTCCAATGTTTTGTTCGTCCTAATTTATCTTCACATATTTGATCTTATTTTCATGATCATGTTTGATGATTATTCATTTTATCATATTTTATGATTACTTCAGTCCTGATGTTCCAGACGTTCTCGCAACTTTAATTGTCTCCTTCTGTTGCTGTAGTAAGCATTGAAGTACATGGCGTCTTTTCGGATTCGAGTTCCTTTTCGTCTGTTGATCTCATTTCAAGACGTTTCCCCAGATCATTTTCTTTAGTGTTTGGCACACACGTTCATTTTGGGATACAACACCTTAATGAAATATACTAAACGCCATCGCATTTCTCTTAAATTTCGGCTGGTACCTCGTACTCACGGGTTATCCATGTGAAGACATTGGTAACATTCGTCGCTGGTGGTGTCGCTGCCTTGTACGTTGCTTCCGTCTACACTCCTCTTATCTCAACGTGATCGCACAGTTTCCTTATTCTCGTTCGCTCCGGATCTCGCGTCGCTCCCAGGCCATCTCAACTTCCACCCCGAGCGCTCTCGTCGCTCCCACCCTCAACATCTTCACCCTTCAACTGCGGCGCCTCCGTCGCCGCTCACATCGCTCGGCGATCCTCTTCCGCCGCCTCTAAGACGACACCTCCTCTTCCGCGGACCCTCGCCCCCCGCCCCGCCCCCACTCTGCCCGTCGCTGTCGCGGCAGCTCCGCTCCGTCATCCGTCATGTTCGAGCGAATCCCCGCAGAACAATGCGCGTGTTTTGATGTGTTTGACTAATAGCTCTCGCCGCCTCCGACCGCCCCCGGCCGCCGCGCGCCCTTTTTTACTCATAAAACCTCTTACACGCCTGGCGAGACACCGCCCTCTCCTCGCCAGCGCCGCCCCGACGCCGCGGCCCCGCCCTCGGGTCCCTCCGAGGCGCTCCCCGCCCCTCGATTGAAATACAAGTAATAGGCAATCGATCACCCGTCGCATTGTTGAGCGTCTTGCGACAGTCGACGAGCGCCGCGCGCGCCGTCGAAAGAGCGCTCCACGGCGGCGGCGGCGGCGGCGAACGAGAAAAACACTGTAACAATGCGGTTTCATTTTGATAATTTATGCTCGCGGCGCGGGAAAGTGGACTAATTTGTCAACGGCCGCCAGCCCTCGCCGCCGTCGCCGTCTAGGAGCGCTCTTCGGCGCTTGTCAGGCCTCTGGACCGACGCATCCCGCCGCGGCGGGCGGTCCGGCGTAGCACGGTGCCGTGCGCCTACCGCGCGGTGACGTAAGCTGGCTGCGGGGCGGCTCAGTTGCGTTGCATGTTGGGGTCTTTGATTTGGTTCGCGGAGCACTGGAGTCACGTGACGAAGTCGGAATTTTGTAGCATTTTCGAGTCATAGCCGTACCTCTGTCTTATGTCTTATTAATTTACTTAGATCGAAATTTTAGGCATAGTTAAACATGAAATGATTTCATTATGTAAATGCTCAAATGTACAGTATAATATTACATATATATATATATATATATATATATATATATATATATATATATATATATATATATATATGTATAAAAATAATTGTATCGTGTATCTTTCTATAATAAATATCTGGAACATAAAAAAGTTACGCTTCATATTATTTATTGATTTTGTGGAGTCTACTATTTCTTCCTAAATATTTTAGCTGAGGTTCTGACATTTTTTGTTTTTTGTTTCAGGTACGTTTTTACGGAATGCGGGGATTCTACGCAAGAACTACAGAGCGGTTTAGGAATGGTGAGATTGTACATACAAAATGGCGCTAATACATTATTTAAGCGCTTCATTTAGTGTATTAAATCAACCTTTCACTTACAAGGAAATTACATACGGTGAGAGTAATGAGTACAACAAAAAACAGGGGATGTTTTAGAATATATGTTACAAGCGTCCGGGGTATGCAGAGGTAGGTCGAATGTGATCATTGTTGCCAATAAACATGTGAAAAATTTTGTGTATCGAAGTGACCTACGGGTGAGATTTTCTTGATTGCAAGCAAACCATCAGGCTTTGTTGTTCTGCAGGTACATGAAATATCTTGAGTGTGTCTGAACGTTTCCTGAATTGAATTTAAATTGATTAACCTGGCTTAATATACGTAATACTTATTGCAGTATCTTCTTTACAACATAATTTTACAATTTTCCATTTCTTAAAAATCTTCTCTACATGCCCTAAAAGTGTGTAATATTTATTCGGAGACTTTCAGTATATCGTGTTTTAGGGGCGCATTCTGCAGAACTATTGTTGAGGCAAAATAATTTCTAAAATGGGAAAATCGGAAGTTATTTAGAAAGAAATAGTTATTTTCATATTAAGCGTGTAAAGTTTCCGTTTTTTTCATGGTCGAGATTGAGATTTTTTGCCGAGACCGTAGGTCGAGGCAAAAAATCTCAATCGAGACCATGAAATGGGCGGAAACTTTACACACGAAATATGAACAACATTTTTTCTACAACTGCATAAAAATATAATACAAATAGTTTCGTAAACTTGTATTGGAAAAAGAAACCTGGTACTCCGGACAATATAGAAATGCATTTTATAGGGCCATGATTAGTTAAACCGTGCAAAAAAGACTTTTTTTTCACGGTAACAAGATAGTTGTCTTGGAAACGATCTTTTTTTAATGGTGATTAAAAAATGACGAAGTTCACAAACTGCTAGTGATGCAAAGAAGTTGTCTTTTTTATGCAGTTGTAGAAAAACGTTTTTCTTTATTTCAACTATAAAACTTTAAGAGAATTAGAAATACGAAAATTGAAATTACGTTGTTAAATTTACGATTAAAGTTACAAGGCAAATGTCAGAGTTTCGGAAACATTTTCATTAGCCGACAGCCAATATAGGTTGTATTGTTGGTTCATTGTCGAATGTGACAGCAAATGGGCGCCCGACACTACCAACTATTATTTTACTCACATATTCGCCTCCTGGAACCGTAAGTACAAGGATAAAAGGCCTAACTATCCGTACCTGCGTTGTTTCCTGGGTTAGCATAGTAAGAGCTCTGATTAGGAAGAGTTGTCGGGCGATTCAATTGTTTAGGGCATTGATCCCGTGCTTTTTTGCACGCCACAGTCGTAACATGATACGTTGGGAGTTTTCCGCCCTGCAGATATCCTCCGCTTCCTGCAAGGTTTGAACCTGCAAACTCCCGTATCATTGACATCAGAAAATTGGAATTATGAATATTGTAAAGTTATTTCCAGATTTAAGTGTAATAAT
Source organism: Teleogryllus occipitalis (assembly GCA_011170035.1). Lineage (NCBI taxonomy): Eukaryota > Metazoa > Arthropoda > Insecta > Orthoptera > Gryllidae > Teleogryllus > Teleogryllus occipitalis. The sequence goes on from BLKR01001342.1 coordinate 137,707, forward strand.
TAAAATACCTGCTATCGCGAAAAATACTACTGTACATACATCTTGTGTAATGTTTGAAAGTAAGACATTAAGTGAAGCTCACAATTGCAGTCCTCATGAAATTTTCCGCGTAGTGTGTGATTTTTGTTCAGAATATCACAGCATTAGCTTTTGAGAATGCCAGTGCATATTTTCACACATTCTTTCATGTTAGACATCTGGAAACCAGCATGTCGGGATATTACCAACTTTACTCGTGAGAAAAATGCTACTAATATACAAGTTTTGCGTGAATGTAATTCCTTATCTAAAATTCTTCTTTCGCTTTTTGTTTGTGTGTTAATCTTAGGAAGTTCTATACGCACCTCTTAATTCAAAGATATTTCTGGAAGAGAACATTTTATCCCACGTGGAGACCAGACAGTTGGCAGGACGACAAAAACTGCGCTGGAACTTCTCTGTTTCACAACTTCTGTTTACGTCGTAGATTCCATGACGCACGTAAAACTAGATATTTGTGGGTGGGAGAGATTTCCAACACTTCGTAGAGACAACTGTGAGCTTTTCGAAATGTGTATTCTATATCCGTTGTCCTTTCGTTTACGTTTTTTTATTTTTATTTTTTTTATTTCGCGAATTACTGGCAATAAATCTCAATGTCATTTCAGTGAAATCAACGGGCGAGAATCGTGGACATATTTTTATGATTTTTAATTACACACAACTGGTATTGAATGATGTACGTAACTTTGAAAGCATCTTAAAAATTAAATACATCAGACTACATTGTAATGACAGCGTTTCATTTAATATTCCCATCTCTTCCTTGATATTTTATACACCATCTTCGGGGAGGAAATACCTACTCTAAGTTCACAATTCGTTCTGTCCCAAATTTTAAGGAAACTTTTTCAAGTACTGATACTTTACTAATTATCGATTACATGAGAAATATAAAATATTATAAAGTTATAAAAGAAATTTTGCAGAAAATTTCAACAAGGTGTGGGTTATTTAGTGTTTTGCAGCGTGGTAATTCCATCTTGTTCAAGAATTTCAACACAGGCTGCTCACTGCACTATAATTTCGTTTTACGCTCGCGAGCGTGCGAGGCATCGGACAGGCAGCTCCAACAAGCAACGTACGACGTCGCTCGTCACTTCTCGCGCTATCTCGGCCGGCAGTTGCAGAGCTCTAGGGAGCGAAGTGGTTACAGCAATGGTGTGGGGGGAATTATGAGTGCGACGTGTCGTTTGCGAGATTTGCGGAAGCCTTTCCTGTTCAGGCCCCTCTTGTCATTGCACATTACGAGATGTAGTGTCGCTAGATAGTCAACCACCTACTTCTGCTTCTGCAACGGCGTGTCTTTTTGAAATGATGGTAGGGTCACAGGCCGTAAATTATGAAAGAAGGCATTTTACAATAGTTCTTCACCTTCATCTGATTATATCCCCCCACTTACACAGCATGTTTTTTGCAAAGTCGTTTTCACCTCGTTGGAATGTGGGTAGGATTCGAATTAGAATAATTGAAATAGCAACTATCTAGTGATTATTATGTAAAACTAAGTCTGTCCTATCTAATACATGTATTTGTAGAGTATACACTCGCTGGTTTTTGATGTATAACCCAAAACTGTAAGGCCTACAATACTTAAAAACTCGAGAAGTTAAAATATGTTATCTAGAATCTTGAGACAATTCATTTCACATTTTAATTCGCTATTCTAAGTAATCTGTGATGATTTTTATTATTCAAAGAAAGGAAAGACCACGTGATGAAATAAGTTGAATTTCAATTGTAGAAAAGTTTGCATTTTATTTATATATTTTTTAATTTTTAATCAAGTTCTATTTTTAATCAATTTATACTTATAATTCTTTTAAGTTAATTAAAAAAGCAATGTAAATTGAGGGAAAGGAAACAATAAGGTGACGAAAGGAAATCATATATTGTCGTACGTCATGTTTTACGTCGCCTCAATAGCAGTGTCATACGATTAATTCCCTATAGATTCACGGATAAAGACCGTTACACAAGGAAACATTTCTAGTGTTATTTCTGGTCGACATTCATGGTCGACAAGTTCAGGCTTCGTTGTGCGATCGAAATGAATGTTAAGAGCTGTCATGCGAGGTGAAGTTGTACCCTTTTTCTTCTTTGCTTGGAGACACACCTGTGAGCCCTATCAAGAGGAAACTTAAGTGTATAGGGTAGTAGAGGCTAAAGTGTAATATTAAGGAAATTCACTTCTCTTCAGCCATTTCAACGTAATCTTCTCGACATTGCAAAATGATAGGTTTTATTCTCTCTACTTTGTACTGTGACAGTTTTGTTATCGAAGACATTTCATATTTTATTTTGATGATTTTTCTTATAAAAAACAGGCTCTGGAATCACTCATGAACTACAATATAGCGAATTTTTGATATTTTCATTTCCGAGTTAGGACCAAAAGTAATTCATGTTGATTTATGTAACATCTTGATTCAGTCACATCAGCCTTCGAATTTTGGCTGAAATAATTCTCCACGACTTCGGCGAGAGATATATGTTGCGAATACGAACAATGTGACAATTTTGAAGGCGTTGTCTAAGAATATTAAGTTATATAGTGAAGTGAGGTGTCGTGCAGTGTAGAGCAGAGAAATAATGAAGGGAATGTTTTTAGTATTAGAGTGAAGTGAAGTGAAGTACAGTAAAGTGAAGGACAGTACAGTGTCAGTGCAGTGCGATCTTAATTGTATAAACACACAGTTCGGCTTTAGATTATAGACATTTCTTTTCTTTTCTGCATGTAATTTAATGTTTTAAGAATCATCAGTTTTTATATGATTATTATTATTATTATTATTATTATTATTATTATTATTATTATTATTATTATAGCATTTTTACCATTATATTATTTACATGGCATTTATTACCTTATTTATGTAATTAACAACCACCGGGTTACACCCAATTGCAGTTTAAATAAATGTATCTTTATCTTACCTAATTCGTGTCGGCCAGGTTCCTCTGAGGGGAACATTGCACACTAGCGGCAGTGGCGGTGGCGGTGGTGGCGGCGGCGGCTGCTGCCAACGGCGCAAGTGTCAGCGGCGGAGCGCCAGCGCAGGGTAGTTATCGCCGCGCCGCTGCCAGGGCCCGCACCGGAGTATTTTAGCCGGCGCCGGGGCAGTCAACGATGGGAGGCGGCGGCGGCGGCGGCGGTGACAGGGGCAGGAGATGGTAGCAGTGGCGGTACAGGTCGGGGCCAAGAGGGGATGAGGGTTAGGCGGACGAGATGAGTTCGGATCGGGATGAAGGCGGGGCAGGTGATGGCAGAACGGGGTTGGAAGGGAGGATGGGGAGGATAGGGAGGATGGGGAGGAGATGAGAGCTGAAATGTGGTGGCGTGACTGTGTGGGGCCAGCCGACGGGCGGGATTGGTAACTGTCTTGTTGAGGACGATGACATCGGGTTGGAAGATAGTTTGGGAGGTAGACATCGGCTCGGAAGGTGGTGCTGTCATTGAAGAGCCCACGGCAGTATCTGCAAATAGGTTACTAATGGCGGTGACAAAAAATGACTAGTTTCAAATGCTGGTAACTCAAATAGTCGCATCGCACGGAGTTTGATACGTTTGGCATTTTGAGTAGACTGTCCGACTTTTCTGGCCAGCTAACGATGTCCCCCATGCCTGGTTAATTCCCACATTTGTGGGGTAAGAGGGATATGTTGGGAAACTGACGTATTCCCTGCACCATAACTAGCAAACTCCGACTGCCTGAGGTTTTTATTCGGCACACTACAAAAGAAACTGAGACAACTTTATTTTGCCCCGACCGGGAATCGAACCCGGGGTCCCACCACGGGAAGCTAGTACGCTACCCATAAGACACCCTAGGGCGTTATCGGAGTTTGTAACAGTGCAATAAAGGTGGATGCGGACAAGACCTACGCAAGGCTACAGAGAACAAACTGCGCCTGCTCATCGTGATCGCTGTACCCTTCCCGCATTCGAAGGACATCGCTCGTCCCACGCCGTTTTCGCGAGCTCTATGCCCTCGTAGCCGCTCTTCATGTGCTCTCTCCGCCCGCGCCCTACAGGTGCGGAGATAAGCCGCGCGGCATGTCGGCGGACGGACGATGGCCTGACGCCACCCTCTCACCCTCCAACCCGCTACCTCATCTTCCCAACCCTCCGCGCCGCATTTCGGACATTCCGACACCCTGCATCAGCGGCTCTAAACCGACACCCCGGCACTGATCTGATTCCTCGCTACCCCGCATCCATTGCCCGTAAAAGCCCTGCAGGCGTCCCATTGATGTCACTTCCTCACTTCTTTACACAGGAAAATAGTATTGTGCTTCTTGAATTATAAAATAGAATGTTGATAAAACATTAGAAAAAATTGTGAATGTCTCAATTCGTAAGTTTTGATGATACATTAACATTTGCTTTGAAACAGAAAATTTGTGTGTGTAATGCAGAAGTCTTGTTAATCGGATGTGATACACAATTCATACAGGAACGTCTTAGTAGTTCAGGATAGACGCCAAAATCCCATTGAATGTTGCCAGCGGACGTTTCACCTTGGCCGCTTTTGCCTGCGGGAAATCCACGGAACATTTGGAACGCGTTCCTGTTCATTTCCCTCTTAATGCTTCTCGTCTCGCCTTGTCCCCTATGAGGCCTCCCACTTGTCTTTTTTAGCGTTCTCACACATTCATAATCGCTTCTCTTATCTTTTGATGCTTCTTTCCAAAATCACAATAATTGCAAAGTTATACTTTCATTTCTATCATAGTACTACTTCTTTGCTTAACCATCGTATTTCTTCGCGAACTTTTAACGGTCTTTCTAACTCATACCAACTGACACATTCAACTCTTTTGCTACCTATTTGCTTGTATTTCTGTCTACTGTCCACGTAAATACACAGGAATGTTTCTTCGTTCTGTGATAATCGTAACTGTACTCTCTCCACTCCCGTTGCGAATACCTTTTGTTTCTGCTGGCAGATTTGCTGAACTTTATTTCTGAGTTTCATTCTTTCTTTACTCATCACAGTATTTATTTCTATATGCAATTGTATACTTACTTCTATCCAGGACCAGCCATATAAAGATCAAGAAACGTTTCAAAGGAGTTAAGAACGTCGGGTCCCTTTGAAGTAATAAAACAAATCTCTAACTAATCTTTTTATTTTTTATTTATTATATAAAATTTTCAGAAATTGTTTTATAATGAATAAGATGTCAAAGAAACAAAACCACCAATACGGTGTTGCTATTTGATTTGTAACAAATTAACAACGTTCAATTAATTATTATAATACTTGCATATTTCTATCGAATAAAATAGACATTATTGTCCGTATGCCATGCACTCAATGTGTCCCAGCGCGGTTTGGGCTCCTGCTGCTGCGGATTGGGCTTCGACGATGTTCACCGCTGCTTCTATCACATCCGAGCCCCTGTATTCAGCCAGTGGCCCCGTCCCAATGTCGCGCCCCGCCCCTTTACAGCCCTCGTGTTTTCGATCTCCCTCCGTTCGGTTAGCCGCTGATTTCCACCGTGTTAAACACGCGTCGGCAGCCCCTCGAGCTAGGCCGGGCCCTCTCTGCCCGCAGTCCGCCTCGCCCCGCGGCACTTCCGCGCATGGGGACAGGGCGGGGCGGGGCGGGGCGGGGCGGGGCGGGGCGGGGCGGGCGCCGGCACCTGTTGATCGCTGCGGGCGGCGCGCACGCGTGTATTCGCCGCGGAGCCAGCAACGCCCAGCTCGCGCGCCCCTGGGGGTTGCTAGCAGTCGGCGACATCTCATGCTCCGCGATGTGAGCGTTTGATTCTTCGAAACGGGAAACCCGTACAGTTTTACACCGTCTTTGGCATGTAATGTAATTGTGATACGGTACATATTCATATTTGGTAATTTGAATTAATTACGTTACTACCTTTAATTTTTAAGTTTTGATTTTATTACGACTTAGTGCTTATTAAATTACTCATTATTAAAATACCCTAACAATACTTTAATTTATTGAATAATAAACATTCTCCTGTATTTACTCCCAAGTTACTTTTATTCGATGAATACTTTTAAAGTTTTCAGTTGTGTATAATGCTGTGAACCCTACATAGACGTGTTTCACTCGTATGTCCCAGCTTCTAGCATTGAAGCAAGGCTTACAAATACCTTCATTAACGTAAAAATGAACTTTTCAAACGTCCTTTGGTGACGGAACATAGCTGCTTCACCTTTACGGTGTCTTAGGCACTTGGTGATGTATTTTAAATACGGAATTTTCCGAAATAACGCATAATCTGTCGTTATATGAAAGTTCAACTTGACACAAAGACGTAACGGCATTATTGAGGGGATTTCCACTCGCTCGCTTGCTCATATACCACCGATTCCTCCTCACTGGTTTCGTTCACTTTTCTTTATATGAAACAGCTCTTCTGGAGAGGAGTTTGTTGATACCACAACTCTATAGTTAAGTTATTTCTCGACGAGGCGATTGTTTTTCACTTTTAACTTATTACAGATTTAAGACGAAAGTTTACTTTGTTGTTTTTCGAAAATGATACAGATCTTTGAATAGGATGGAAGTGGAAATGATCTCTCATTTGATTTGTTCTAGAAAAAAAAAGTCAGAACAGCATTGAAAGAAACAATATGTATTGCCAGAAATATGTTCTAAGAATATTTAGAAGTTTGGGTTTAACTGTGGTAGTGTCAAAGCAAACCTTCAACCATTTATACAGCCAAGTAAAGCTCTCAGAAAGACATGGACAAATGCAAATCCCTATTTATGAAATTTGCATAGGAAACACACATGCTACAACATAGTTATGCATGTTATTATTGCTCTATACTAATGGCTCAATATTTGAAGTAGTAATAATGAGAAACATTATTAACATTGCTGATACCACTGCATTGAAAAATAGTATAGTAATTTGTCAGGAAATTTTCAAATGTACTACCTAGACAGTTCTCTCTCTCTCTCTCACACACCAGCCATTCTTCGCGTATCCGTCGACATGCCTGCACTTTCGCACTCGGCTGACAAGTAAAACAAGAGCGCTTTCTATTCAGTGTTGTAGCAGCACTTGTTCCCTCGCGTTCCGTGAATGTCTTTCGCACCCTACCTGCCATTATTCGCGGGGGCGGCGGCGGCGGAGCGAAGGGGCGTGTAGCAGACACGCCCCCCTCGCGTGGCTATCGACCGCCCGCGTCTATCAGCGCCAGCGATAAGGGCGCTTAGTGTAAACAGCCTGACCTGCGCCCCCGTCCACTCCCCTCCCCCCCAATCCCCGCGCTCGCTCTCGCCCGTCCACCCATTAGACTACGATAACCCACGTCCTCCAGTCCGCCCGAGCACACCTTCGCTCCTGCCCCTGCCTTCGTCCCTGCGCCCGTCCCTGCGCCCGTCCCTGCACCCGCGTCATACCGGGAGGGGGCTCAGGGCACCAACTGATGTACGTCTGACCGGGAAGTCCTAGGTTCGAGTACCGGTGGTTACAGGATTTTCGATACTAGTTAGATAATAGCTAAGTCGGGTTCAGCCCCTATCTCTAGCGGCCGGCTCCTCAGATCGGTAGTTTTCCGTGGCTACCCCTATCAACACCAGGTGAATGCCGGAGCAGTTCCTAACAATCGGGTCACGGACCGCGCGCGATCTTTCCTTTCTCATCCTTGTCCTATCCTTACCCCTTGCTTACACACCTTACTCTTACATGCACTACACTATCACACATGCCGGGAGACCAAACATGCTGGGAGCTTAGAGCTTCTCCCGGGTGGGGCGGTGCCCTGCCGGTGGGAGATACCTAGTTAGATACCACCGCCACCTTCCGAGGTGGGAAAACATCCAGTACACTTACGGAACAATGACCTTAGCAGTTGACACACCCGGAATCACTAATCAATCAATGAATCAATAAAGCATACGATCCCACACGTGACCCGAGCCCCCACTCCTCCTCTGCCACGCGCACTCCGCCCAGGGCCCCGCCTCCTCGCCTCCCCTTAAGCGGCTCTCCTCGCAGCTCATTCTCTTTCCCCTTGCGTTTTTGGCCCCTCTCTCCGCCTGCTGTTCTCCCCGCACCCATCCCCGCCCTTGATATCTCCCCCGCTTTAAGCATATCTCGAGGCAGGGTTTTCATCGTTACCATACCCTATCGGCCGACGCCCTTCAAACGGTGTTCTCGACGTGCGGAAAGAATGATGAGACAAGAACGTTTAACCTTTATTCCTGCTTTTAATCCAGAAATCCCATCACTTGTGGTGTTTGTTTTCTCTGCAATTTATACTATAAATGGGAAATTCTGGAAAGAAAAATTTTTAAAAGAAATTTAAATAAAAATATAATACGTTTTATTTCCCCAAATCTTCAATTTTCATAGTATCTATATTTAATTTTAAAATATTTTTCCACATGCATAAATATAAAAGGGGTAAGCTCAGTTTACGGACGGGCAAGAAAGCTTGTTTAAGAATCTTCTACTTCTGAGTGAACAATTTGCTTGGATCTTGTGAGAACATTTGTGTAGATGAAATAGGAAGATGCAGCGTGTGAACATACTTTCCTATTATGTTTTCATTCCGTACTGTTCTTGTAATTATCTAGTTCAACACTGAAGCTTGTCTTATTCTTATCACATGAGTCTTTTTACTGAAGGTGAGAGGGAAGGCGTTTATTCGTTTCCCGTGGTTGCTCAAAGTAGTCTCTTCATGAACGACTGCAGCATTGGTTCTCGCATTTTACCCGTTTTGAATAGAAAATCGTCCTTTGCTTTTTTAATCGAAATATTAAAACAAAACTGGAAGAGTTAATTTGGCCGAGTGCGACAGATCATTGTTATGGATTGTGACTACAACTCACAAAAATATGTTCGAATTTCATTGAAATGTGATACTGAATTTTACCTTAACAAATTATCCCACGATTGCTTCTAGTTAGTTGCACTGAGTTGGTAATATTTGCTTTAAAATTAACAGTACACTTCATGTACATTCATTGCGACGCTGTTGTCGATGACAAAGAAACCTTTATCATAACATTTTCTAATTGTGTAAATATTTCAAAAATCTTCGTTTTAACCTGATGTATTTGTAGTAGTATTCGCAAAACTGTAATGGCACTAAGCGAATCACTGACTAGAAATATTCTGTTATTAAATTAACAATTAAAAGTGAATTGCGACTCACGTATGATTTACCGTCAATATTTCGATAGAATTGGAAATGTGGCTTCGATCGACGTGACAATACAGTCACTTATTATCGAATGTTTGAATTTGACTCTACCCTGAGCATTAGCCTTCCTTGAAGCGTCAAAAACACGAAGTTAGCACATGTGCGCTATACCAGTGGGAGTGGAAGTATTTTAATAATACCTGGCTGAATCTGCTATGTCAAGAACAGTTTAACAAAACGTTGAATATCCAAAACAATGATTTGAACTATGAGAATATAATTGCTATTTAATGCATAAAAAACATTCCCCCCAGCCATCTCTTGAAGCCCAACTGGCAAGACGAATCGTTAGGCGTGTTTGAGTGCCCGGTCCTCCCCGAGGAGCAGGCTTCATTGAGGCGTTGAGCACCTGTAGTTTGCACACGCGGGCGTCGCCGGGGGCGGCCGTGAGCGCGGGGCGGTGGCGGCGGCGGCGGCGGCGCCGGCGGCGCGGCCACCTTACGCCGCGACGCAAACACGCGCTCTGAGCGGCGTCGGGGGCGACGAAGGGGGCGGGCAGTGGGGAGGGGGGCGGACGCGCCGAGGGGGCGTAATGGAGGCAGCGGGAGTGCCCCCGCCCATGATTGATTTCGGCGGCCGTGTTTTTGTAAGTATTAAGACGCTCGCGATGAAAGCGCACCTAATCCCTGAAAGGGCCACCGGAAGAGGGGACCTTGCGGAACGCCCGGACCGCGCGAGCTGGCGGCGGCAGCGGGGAGCGCGCCGAAGCGGGGACCGCGTACAGTGGGCCGGGATGACAAGCACACGCAGCATACCTTTTGCGAATTTCAGCCGAATATTGCAATAAAAAATGTTTAAATAAAATTAAAATATGATAGGTTTATATATTCTGTTTAATTTTTTCGAAACTTGTGTTTACTGTCCATGTTTATATTATGATGACAGACGGTGATCCTTAAAGCAGTCTTTTCCACTTACAAGTGGAGTGAAAATCATGACAAAGTTTCACCTAGTTTTTGCGATGATTTTTTATGTACTTTTATGGAGACATTATTCAATTACTGAGTAATTAGTAGCTATTTATTATGTCTGGGTTTACGGATGTCTGACGTACTTATTGTTTTGTAAGAAATAATTATCTGAGCATCTGTGTCTTCAACAGTTTTTCAATTGGAAGTAATATTCCCATTGATGTCCGTTGGTATCTTCCGTGTGAGTTCACCCACGCCACCGGCGAATGAGCGGAACGTAACTTCCTTTTCTCTATTTACATGAAAACATTGTTTATAAACTGTAAAAACTGAGCATGAGATGCCTGAGTGTGTTCTATTTCCAATACCTTAGAGGTGATGTTTCCCCTATTTGGGCCATGTGTCCCCTTTCGGAGAAGTGTGCGGACGGCGCGGTGGCGGCAGGTGCGGCGGGGGGGGGGGAGCGCTGCACGCGCGCGTGTGTCTGGCGGCGTGTACCCCGGGTTTACGCGAATGAGCACGCCACCCCCGCGCCACGCCCCCTGGGGAAACGAGTATTTCCCGCGGCAGGGCGGGACAAAATAATTAATAATACACAGGCCGTCGGCACGGGGAAGCTGCAGGCAGCACGGTGCCCCTCTGCCTTCCTCGCCAACCCAACACTCCCTCCCCGCACCCCCCCCAACCCGCCTCTTTCCCCCTCCCTTCCTCACTCTCACCCACCCGCCCACCGCCACGCTGACGCTTTCTTTCGCCAAGTTTTGCCGTTAATCGATCTTCACATTCAGTGCACCGTGATTAATGATAGGATACACACAAAACTGCTTCTCGTTCACCCGGGCGCCGCGCCGCGCCGCGGCCATTTTCTTTCCGTCTCTTCCCCTCTCTTCGCAGCCAGCCAGCAGCGTCCTCTTGAATCTTCCAGCAGCGCCGCGCCGCCCCCCTTTTACTTGAGGCCGCACTAAAAATTTTCCTACCCGGTGATGCTTCCTTTCCTCCCTTTTCTTCGCTTAAAAATCGGCGGCGGCGGCGCGGGGGCGGTGCGGAAGTAGGTCGTCGCTGTGGAGAGGAGGGATCCCCTTGGCGGTGGCGGCGTGTGGGAGTGAAGAGCGGGAATCATTTTGGGGTACTTCCGCAGCATCCCGTCGCCGCCGCTGGCGCTAGCGCTGAAAGGCTGGGCCTCGGTCTAGGCCCGGGCGCTGAACGGCGGGAAAATAAGAAAAATGATCCATTAATCTCCGCCCCAAAGTCCGCGCTGTGCGGCGCCCGCCGACGCCTAACGTCCGCACAAAGGGTGGCGCGAGGCGCGAGGCGCGGGGCTGCAGCGGAAGCCCTGGCTGGCGCAGCGGAGCCCACGGCCGGAACGTTCGCGTATGCGTGGTCGTCCTTGCCATTGTCGATTCCACGCGAATCCACTGTGCCTGGTCCACGTGTTGCTGTACGTGGCTTTCGTTCGCTGATGTTCCTTCGTTTAGCCGTTGCTAGCTAGGTCCGTTTCGAAGGCTTAAAATGTAGCTAACGGTGTGTGTCTTTATTGTTACTGACAACCGCCTCCTCGTCACTTAATTGTTACTATCCTTATTCGTAGTATCCCTTGCTGCCTCTCTCTCTCTCTCTCTCTCTCTCTCTCTCTCTCTCTCTCTCTCTCTCTCTCTCTCTCTCTCTCCCAGTGTTTCTTCCTTCAACTCACTCCATCTCTTTTTACGTGTCTTTGATTTGTCTCCATTTTTCCTCGCTTCGCTTTCGCCGTTTTTCTTTTAATATTTTCTTTCTTCTTCCATTTTGCCTATTCCTCTCACTTTTTATTTTCTGTCTTTTTCTTCTCTCTTCAATTTCTTCCTTCTCTCCACACGCTGCCTGTTACTTTCCCGTCACTTTGTTTGCTTCTGTTTTCAACTTTTTCTTCCTTCTCGTTTTTTTTTCACACTAACTCCATCCTTCTCATTCACTTTGTATTTTCACTTACACTACCCTACTCTTTTTCTCAGTCCATGGTTCCTTTGTCATTCCTTTAATAATACAACTTCTCTCCTTTCTCCCCAAATTCCTCTCCTCTGTACTCTCTCAACTTCATTTACTACCTTCGTCGTATCTCTTCCTTTCATTCCTCCTCTTTGCTGTTTTCAAACTCATCTCTTATGCCCTGTGTTTTCTTTCTGTACTCGCCTCTTCTCAGGTCTCAGATCTCTTCTCCGTTACACTTAGCTCTAGTCGCAACCCTTCAGCCTCTTGTCGCGAGGAAAGTCGGTCCAAGACGGCAGCTTCCGCTCCCACCGCAGCCCCGGCGCCGCGCCGCCGTCGCCACTGATCCCTTCTCTCGGCGTCTCGAGGGCTTTTTTCCTCCACGGGAACATGTCAACCACCGTGGAAGGTGTATAGACGAAGCTTTTTGTCCCTGGCAAGGCAGCAGACGCTCTTCTTGCGTCTGTTTCCGCCAAGCCGAAGAGCAGAGGGTAGACTCTTCGTGTGGGATTCAGACGTGCATTCGTAGGTCTGAACTCACGCTCTTGACCGCGTAAAACGACCTCTTTTCAGCTGAACGAACTTCTGGACCACCGCTTTACAGCGTCATGCTTCGTTTTCTAGAGCTGTTCTCGACCTCGAGTTGTCTGCATCGAGAAGACTTTCTTTTTGAATATTCAGCGTATATTTAAAAGTATTCGATGAAGTATGATGAAGTATGATGAAATCGATTGTATTAGTCGTAAAAATAAGAGGCAGAATATGTTTTTCAATTAAGTGGATTAAATGAATGAAGAAACGAAATCGAAACTTGTAAAAGGGCGGAGGGAAAATAAAAAAAAGATTAGGACTTTCAAAATCGGGAATATGTGTTATTCAAATACAAACTGGTCCAAAAGCAGGAAAATTTGGAAGTGTTGCTAAAACTGTTTTTATGAAAGTTATATAAAGATTAATGCAATACTTTAAAATTTTCAATTGTTTCACTGATCATGACAACTGATAATTATTTTCTTTCTACCTAGACCCGTATTACCACAATGTATTATAGTGAAGTTATTCCTGTATTGTATGTTACAGATTCACTTTAATAGATATTTAGATAGTATGTAGTTCGGTCGCGACCCCCATCCTGACTGCCTCGTTCGCCTCTCTTAGCTCGCGAGCCTGCTTGTGGAAGCGTCATCGCTACTTGCTACTCTTTCTCCCAATCTGGATGTGACAATCTTCATTAGGCGCAACGAGTTAACTATACGCCGACCCTTAGGAACAGAGCCGAGAAGTTCATACATGACACCAAGTTGCACGATGCTGTGAATCATGAAACAATAAGGGTATTTTGTGGATTATTGTGATCGTTTGCAATGATTGATTGCTCACACTGTAACGTGATTCATTACATGAAAATCATGTAATTAATTAATAGTTCTCCAGAATATCCAACAGTAACAGAAAAATACTGTGACAATGAGAGTTATTAACAATGTAAACTGGAACAACTTACATTTACTTTACGATAATAATGTATCACATCAAAATGTATCACACTGTATAAATTTACTGTAATAATTTCATATAAACGTTTTAAAATGCGAGATTGCTCTATAGGGAGTGTAGTTTTTCTCTTCAGATTATTGCGAAAACTGGTGAAAGAGATACATTTTTTCAGTTTATTTTCTAATTTGCCATATTGACATATTTTCGCGTATGTATTTTACTGACAGTGCCATTGTGATTTTTATTTATCTACTATAATAAATTATCGTAAATTAATTAAATACCATTTAGTAGGCATTGTCGACGGCAAGAACATTAGCAGGGATGATGTGTTAAGAGGTGGATTGATGGTGGGTTCATTATACCTCTCTTCAGTAGATAACACGTATTGCTGGCTGTGACAAACACGCATCGATCTGACTCTAGCGGTCGCTTCGATGCGTTTTTATTTGGCTGTGCAATGCAACTTGTTATACTTGTGTTTACTGGTCAGCATAATGCGATGATATACCGGTATTATTTTTTATACTACAAATACGGATAAAATCTGCATTGTAAAGCTTATTTAAGCTTAGAAATTAATCCATAATTCATCTAATTACATCTGAGCAATGCAATAACATCGATTAACATATTATTATAGGTTCATACATAATGCGCTGGTCAAATGCTGAAATGAAAAATTGAAAATATGGTCCACTGGTGATGCCGTGCTGCCGGTAGCAAGCCATGGGTGCTGGGAACGCTTGCTTCCTTGCTTGCTTTTTCGCTTGGAGTGAAACTTGTTCGTGGTGTTGCCATCCTTGGGTGTAACTAGTCATTTAACCTCAGAATGTGATATTTCTCTTTCTAAGCTAAGAAGAGCTATGAGTGATTTGTCCGAAATGTGAAGCCCTGTATTGGTATGTACTCTCCAATCAAATTATGACGTGCTGATTGGTGAAAGAGTTTAGCTGATTGTAGTACTGTGGTGTCGTGATTGACGATACATGAACGTGACACACAACTTTACATACTTTCTTAGTGTGGTATCATTTTTCCATATATATAATAGAATATATTGCCAGTTCAGAATACCCTTCTTTCACTTTGCATTGGGCACTATTCCTTGTGGTAGTAATAAACATTTAACTACAAGTAAATTAATTCCAGATTAGCCTAGAAGCAGAGGAACAATTCTGACAAAAGTGAAAGAAAACGAATGACCTAAAAGTAAGATGTCGGAGAAAAGTGAGCAGAAATGAGCCAAAAGGTTGTGACCATAACTAATGTCCTTGATTCATCATTGCAGTTAGAAATGTCTGATCCGCTAGTGATTCAATAAGTTCGTTTTCTCGAGTTCCTATTGACACTATGGTAACTACAAACAGAAGTCTCGTGTTTCTGGAGTGTTCATGTTAAAAAGAGATGTTGTTAACTCTACATTTTTAACACATCTTTTGAAAGTACATTGTTGTAAAATTTGAATGTCTTTAAAAATTACGTAAACAAATGTGTATTACATTTTATATCTTATTTAAATATTCATTTCGAATTATTTTCTCAACACGTCGTAGCTTCATTTTAAATCAACCGTTAATCACGAAGAGACAGATCAGCTTACATGTCAACAGTTTTTTATCATCTTTGTATTCCTTTCATTGAAGTTATTTACTCATTTACGACCGTGATAAAACTGACTCATACTAGTTCCTCCGAATGAAAACCTTCGGAGAACGAGACGGATCATCCTGGAGACAGTGGGTAAGCTGGTGGCCATAGAACCTTACAGGGCCCTGGACTTAAAATGCGACATCACACTTTCACAATTTTCTTAACGCCCAGAACAAATCTCTAGCATGCTATTCAATTCGTATCGGTATCTTTCAGGATTAAGGCCGTAAAGCTTGATGCGGACATCATCTTTTAGTGGCAACGCCTTACGTTCATAAACTCCACAGGTATTCCTCGGAATGTGAGGAAACTTAACGTCTAACTTAACTGCACAATAATCAAGTTGCAACACGTTCCATAGCTTCACAGAATATCTTAAAAGGACTATTAAAGTTAAATCACGTTAATACGAAAATGTCTATAACTCGTATTTTAGTTTACAATTGTGATATTGCCAAAATAGACAATTAGGGGTGGAGAGGGTTTTGCTGTAATCACTGTGCTCAATTCTTGTGAAAGAAACATCCGGCAACGCAGTATCTGAACTTACCCCATCTAGAATTTCCCACCACAATCACAAATGTTTAGAAAATTGTTATGTGGGTATTACTTATTATGTATTTAATGTATAGTTTTGAAAATTCCACTGATAAATTCTGAGGTACAGGAACCGTCTCACTTAGCCAAGACCCTTCCTTACGATAAGATTTCCAAATCAAATCTCTTAAGCAGTCAACGCTCGTGCTGGGTGAGCGACCGAGAGCGTCTTAAGTAGTCAGCTCCGGCCTGATGGCGACGGCGGCGGCGGCGTGTTCAAGTGCTCGGCTTTGTAGGGCCCCCGCGGAGCGGCTTACGGGTGCTCGTTCTTCCTCCTCCTCCTTTCCCCTCCCCATCCCCCTCCGTTCACTCCCCCGGGGGCGAGTGGCCGCAACAGGTGCCCCCGTGGCGGCGGCGGCGGCGGCGGCGTCGCTCGTTCGCGGTGCACCGCCCGCCCGACGCGACGCGACGCGACGCTCAAAGACCGCGTCGGTGGAGGCGGCAGCCCTTGTACGCGACGCGTCTCCTGTCCACGGGCGTGAATAGCGCCAGCATGGCTGCCTGTTGGCAGCCCGTCACACTTTCTTTAGGCGGCGGCGACGCGGCAGTGTGCGGTGCGGCGGGCGAGGTTTCTTTGACGCGGCGACGGCGGCGCGGCGCGCCCGCCGCGGAATATTAAACGTCCGCCTCCGCCTCCGCCGCCGCCGCCGCCGCCGCCGCCGCCGCCGCCGCCGTCCGCATTCGTCGCGGTGGCGCGATTCATCACCGCGCCGAGGTGTGGAGTCTGTCTTTTCACGGCATTCTTATACTAATTGCGCCGCCTGTGCCTCGCGCCCTCTTTGACGCCCGGCCGGCCGGCGGGAGGACGTGCCGCCCATGGCGAAGCGCTCGCGGCTGCAGGTGGGCGGGGGAGGGGAGGGGGAGCGTGGCGGAGGCGGAGGAAGGGTTGGAAGCGGAGGTGAAGGCACGGTGGAAATGCAGCTGTGGCTTTCAAAGTGGGTTCCTCAAGGGAATTGAACCCATCAAGTTAAATGGCATGCATTTTCGGTCTCGCGAAACAAGTTTGTGTAATCATGTGCCGATATACGTTCGTAATTAAAATGAACTACATTCTTGCCCTTGATTCTTTCGCTGTCATGAAACTCAACGAATTCATTCCAAAAACTATAAGTTAGATAAATAAAATTGTTCCTATTACTTTCAAATGAAACAAAACTTACTCGAAATGCATCATAATCTCAACCTAAATAATATTTTTATTGAATATTGTTTGTTGTGTTTAGAAAGAACACGAAAAACATGCAAGATAAATCATAAGCTTTTGAGTAAATATTGCACATTGGTTTAATTTAGTTAAATTTTTAAGGACATGTCTGTACTGCGAAGGCTTCGAATATCCAAATCACTAGAGGGCTGGAGTAAGGAGACGAGGCTATAGTCGACAATTGTAACCTAATTTTGAGAGCGGTGTTACGGAAGTGACTACCACTTGGAGACTGCTGCAATTGTTGATTCGTAACAATTGCAGTGATAGAGACAGAGCGGAGATTTCGTCGGAGGCTGAGTTGAGGCGGTATTGAAGGTGTGGCAGTAGAGGAAGACGTACGTAGAGCGGGACTCACCTTTTATGAGATGCTGAGTGGGGGCAGGGGGAGGAACAGGAGAAGCAGCGGCACCAGGTGATGACCTCGTCGATGAACTTCGCCGGTCACCGCTCTCTGTGAATCTATCCACCGGAAGGCGACGCTCTCGTCCTGAACTGCCTGCCGCTCGCTTCCGTGTAAGATACCTTGGGGCGAGACGCTCTTAGTACGTCTACTACTCAGCTGTTTGCAGGATCTAGGAAAGTGATCAAGAATTGTTTTCTTTGGCAACATCTCGTGGTTATCATAACCTCATAAATTGAGAACATTTAATTACCTCAAATATTGTTTAATTTGTGTCTTTTGAGTGATGTGATTTGTACCCTCGACTCTATGGACCCAGTTCACCACATAAAAACGAAATAATCCGTCGTACAGGTGTTTTTTTTATTGATATTATCAGTGATATTGTTTAGTATCAATATTCTTTTAGATATTTGAATACTTATTATCGTTTCTTCACAAAAAAATATTAGTTGTTACAACTCTTCCAATGTCTGAGAAGGTTCCAATAAACGAAAAAAGCTTGATATTTGGCTTAAAAATTTTGAGCTTGTAATTTGGCTTAAAGGTAGCGAAATACCATGCCAGCGAAATAAATGGCCATGAGCGACATATTGTAGAGAAATATAGATAGTACTTTAATGTTTTTATGAAATGCGATAAAATAATACCTGCCAATTACTCTGCAACATTATACAGTAATTATCGTAATCTTAATACGTGCACTTCAGAACATAACAATAAGAGCAAGACTATGAATTGAAATACGTGCTCGCCGTTTGGCCTCAGAGCACAAATTTCTGCGTCGCGCGGTGGGTAGCTTTCCCTTGCATAACCCGTTCCGGGGCGCAATATGACGCACGCGCCGTTGCTGGCTCCCATAATTCCTCTCCCGCGAGGGAATGTGTGGCTGGCCGAAGGTCGCCCTCTCCCATGCGAGCGGCAACGCCTGGCCAACGGAGCTTCTGCGTAGACCGCCTTTGCGCCGCGTGCTCGTACAATGTGACGTAGCAAGATTCTGCGACAATAAATAAATAAAATAAAATAAAAATAAAAATAAAAATCGCCAACTGAGTGCCACGTCTGATTTACGAGGTACATGAACGCGGAGAGGGGTGGTTTCCAAGGCTAATGAAAAGGAGAGTCGTTTCTCTCTCTCTCTCTCTCTCTCTCTCTCTCTCTCTCTCTCACACACACACACACACACACACACACACACACCACACACACACACACACACCACACACACACACACACACACACTTGCTCCCTTTGTGTTTTTCTCCTCTCCTATTTTCTTCTCTTTCGTTAATTTTTCTCTCTTTCTTTCTCTCTCTTCTCTCTCTCTCTCTCCCCCCCTCTCTCTCTCTCTCTCTCTCTCTTCCTCTCACCCTCATCTCATAAATCTATTTTCTGTGCGAGCTGCCCCTCAAAAACGAGACCAACAGTCGCTTCGCCTCCTAGACGCCGCTCTAGCATCATGATTCTCTGGATGTTATTCCTTGTAGTTTGCTGAATTCAGTTCCCCAAGTTTGCGTAAGCGGTGTACGTCAACATATTGGTGGTAAGACGTGCCGAGCACATACGTTTCTAAGATTTTGATATGGAAAAGGAAAATATTTATCTTCAATTCGTCTTCTTATACTCTCACGTGCTCTTGTCATTTTATATATGCTGAATTCTTTTAGTGTTAATTAATTTGATTGCGTAATTTGATCTATGTGAGGTGCATCTTCCTGGACCAAAATAAAAAAAATATTATAATAAATGTGAAAGTGAACTTTTAATCAGCCAATGCTCAGTTTATGTACGCTCACCTTCATTCTAATAATACACGTGTATTATTATTTTATTTTTTACAAAAGATCGTGTTTCCACTATTCTGCAATGTGAAAAAATGTATGCAGCAATAAAATGTTTTTCTTGGGACTTTTGAAGGCTGTAAAAGAGCGTCATAAAATCTGTTTAACAAGTGGTAACAAGGTAGAAGCATTCGGGTGTCAGCACTTTGTTCTTCCGGCTGTTCCCATCTTCACGTTGAAATAAGACATGACCCTCAGCGATGTTTACACGCGTTATTATATCCTCTTCCCAACAGGTGATGCTTTCCCATATTTGTGGAGAGGTTATAGTAATTCTGGAGTAAAACGTCTCTTTTGTTTCTCTTCGTCACTGTACTGGGCAAAAGGTTCGCCGCACATGGGCTACACTAGACTGCGTCTCTCACGTTCAATAATTTAAGAGGTTGTAAATAAATATGTTACCGATACGATGATATTGTGAATGCTTTCATTTACTTAGAACACCCAACTCAAGTTCAATGTTCGAGAGAGGTGTCCATTTTCGAACTCTTAAAGAGTAGAACGTCGCAGGAGTATGTGGTGTCGATGACAAGTACTGCTTGAAGCTTTTCGTATGGTAATGAGAAAAGACGCAACGGTCATTCTTCGACTTTAAATACGTTTCCTGGTAAGGTATTTCATATGCTAGGCAGTTCAAACGAAGCATTCTGTGTTTTGAATCTTCTGTCCACTTGGAATAAAAATTTCAATGTATTAATATAAGAGAGTGCACAATTAACTGGAAATTAATTTCATCGATATAGTATCTAAATGCGAGTTGAAATTTGGATTTTGTTACAAACTGTTCGCTTCTCATTTGCAGTTGTCAATTTTTGGTAGCTCTTATTTCCAAGCATCACCTGATCAATAGATGAGCTATCTGGTTTTAACAGTAGCGAAATTAGATATGTAAATATAGTATTATGGCCGTTGAACACAATTAGTATTGTAATTATGGGACGAATATTGTCCGTCATACTCACCGCGGGTAGGTGATGTCAATGATGGAATGAAGTGAGCCGAAAGTGTCTCCCGAAGTAGAATATTGATAACAACCAAAGCCATAATTCAGAGTGCAAACCGAACTATAGTTGCTGTGTTCCTTTTTTCGATTCTAAAGTGTAAAAAACTGTTTAAAAGTCTTTTAACACAAGTTCAAAATCTCTACTTCCCCTATTATTTAGATATGCCTATACCTATACATATATCTATATCTTTGCTTCCACGTGACTGCTACAAAATGAGACCTACTCACGATTATATAAGTTGGGGCTCACAGGGTGTTTGTGCAGGCCGAGTTTTAAGAATTCTGCGTGGTCATCATTATTTGTTTGCTGTCTGACTCAAGGTGTCATTTACACCGTGAATTCCTGTCTTCGTGTGTGATGGAAACAATACTGCGCGCTTGGGACGTGTTCAAAAAATAATCATGATGAATAATCTCGAAACTCCCACCGTTACAATTCGACGTGGATTATTCCGGCTTACATTTTCTTTCTCTCTGCCTCTCCCTCGCTTTGTTTCTCTCTTTCTTTTCGTCTTTTTTGCTTCTTTCTTTTCATCTTTCTTGCTTCTCGTTCTTTCTCTCTTTTGTTTTTCTCTTTTTTCTTTCTCTTTTGTCTTTCTTTTATCCTTTTCTTCCTTATTTCTTCTTTCTTTTCTCCCTTTTCTTTCTTTTCTGTCTTTTCTTTGTTCCGTGTCCCCTGTTGGTGTCGTTCGGCCGCGACGCACGGGCGCGCGCGCGCGCACGCGGCGCTGGCAACGTGGGCGGCGGTGGACACGCGATCTGATGGCGTTCGCAGGGAGCCAACACAATCGCGCAAGTTACACAGCGATACGCGGCGGCCGCCTCGAGTACACAGCCAGTCACGAGCGCGTCGTTAGCACTCGGAGTGTGAAGGAACAGGGGCGCCGCAGGGACCATAAATGACGCCCGCCGGCGACGCGGCGCGACGCAGAATCGAGAAGAAATGCGGATCAAGAACGGTAGATTTTGTACGAATCATTGCATGGGTACATCTATGTACAAAACTATTTTATACATTCATTAACTACTGGTGAATTCGCGTTTATGAAACAAAATATATAGAATATTGGAATGTCAAATTAAATCAGGCGAATGAGAATCTTTCTTTCTGTCTTTCTTTCGTTTCCTTTTTATTTATTTCTCTCGTTTTTTCTTTTATTGCCTAACGTGTTTGAGTTGATTTAAAAAAATACTATTGGATTACAGGTTAGAATATTCGGGTAATACTACATGAACATGTGTGGTCAATGACTGTAATATAGCTAACGTTAAAAGTGGCTGGTTAATTCGCCCAGTAGACGGACGATTTGGCTAATGTTGTGTAAACGACGTTGAATGGATCAGTTCCCAATTTATCCGATTAAGTTTGGCGCTAACGTAAGGTGATTGCTCGAGTGTGAGGTATCAAGAAGTTTTATGGAATAAAAATGTATGGGAAATTACGCATTGCACTGACTCAGATTGTTTTATGTAAATAACTAAATCCATAATCTCATCGCGAACTCACGAATGCATAGCGAAGCGTCAACGGTGGTATACATTGTAAATAGACATTTACCAGTGGCATAGTGAAACTCGAAACTACACCCCTTGTCTCTCACCAACTTACACTAACTTTAGAAACTTCCCAGTAGCAGTCTGATTCCTATTTATTACATATTATCTGCTGCTCCTCCTCACTATAATATACTTTATCTATCTCTACCACCTCGTGCTGCCTAATGTTAACTTCATCGGGGCTTGTCTGTAGATCGCTTGGTAGCTGATCCTTCTCCGGACTTTATCCACCTCTTTTTCATAATGTCAACATTAACTTATAATTGGAGGAGGTGTTTAAACATTTAAGGAATATTGACAATTTCTTCCAAATTTTAAATGTTTGAAGATTGTTTTTGAATTGATCTTAAATTAAACCCAAAACATTGACTAATTGTATTTGCCTAATTTCTTTCTATGCGTATCACAGAAGGGTCGACAATTTAGCGCAGTTCACTCGTCCATCCCATTAGCGGAGGCTACCCACCAAAAACATTTATCTAACTCCGCGCGCTGAACAGTGCATGAAAGACGTTTCGGAGAACTTTCTGGAAACTGGCGCAGGTACGGCTTGCGCGGAAAATTACTACCTAGCGTGAGCAGCATGAATTTGAAAGAATCCTGTCATGTTAGAGACGTAGCACAAACGCACTGCGCAAAGATGTGCAGTTTGGAGGTCACTTAGCGCCCACTTCCCGGGTGCGTGCACGTGACTCGATTATCACGCGTGGCGCTGCGCTGCGCTGCGGATATTTGCCTTCCAGCGTCGAACACGAACGCCGCTGCTGCTCAGAGTCGCCCGCCCGACGATCCGCTCTGAATTCGGAGCCTCTTGCATTCAGGTTTCCACTCCTCCTCGTTGTGAACGCCCTTTTCATTAATTCAAATACCCTTTTAGGTTGAGGAGGAAATCACTTTTTGCCTTGAATTAATAATTTAACCACAAATTCGAATAATTTTTTGTCATTATGTAGTTCATTGTTAGTTAGTTAGTTAATGCCTTATTTTACGTGGCGAGACTCGGGCCATCAGGCCCGCTCTTCCGTCTAACCACGCAAATTTCGCTACGCTCCTTTCACCACCTAGCGGAGAAAGGAGGTATTATCTTGGGCGACGAAACAGGCGGAACTCAATTTTGCTCAGAGGCTTCTTTTAGGCTTGAGGTTCTTTTACATGCAGTAAACCTACTACATGGGACAGCCGGCTTTACTTCCCCTCCGAAGAAAGGCGGACGAAGGATTTTTTCGCCCTTAAAATCCACGGCTTCGGTCGGGTTTGAACCCGCAAACTCGGGTAAAACCGATTCGCTCTGAATTCGGAGCCTCTTGCATTCAGGTTTCCTCTCTTCGTTGTGAACACCCTTTCCATTAATTAATCAAATACCCTTTTAGGTTGAGGAGGAAATCATTTTTTGCCTTAAATTAATAATTTAACCACAAATTCGAATAATGTTTTGTCATTATGTAGTTCATTGTTGCGCTTTAATTGACAGTGTATCTCGCAGGCAAACATGACAGTATTTTTATAATTATTGTTTCGTTTTGATCCCTCGAACTTATTCATATGTGATGAATGATTGAACAGAGCCATTTCTCTATATTTATTTCGGTGATATTCAATATTTTGATTAAAATCTTTCTTAGTAGTTATAGATACAAATTGATTTTGTAAGTAAGAAAACTTATTATTACATTCTTAAAAGAAGAAGTTACATATTCTTGCGAACTTACATATTCGCGTTCCTTGAATAGGATCACATTAAAAATATAATGACTCCGGCGATGCACATTCATAACCTTGCAGTGGTCCCCACGGTTACTCACATTCCTCTTCCTTGAACCATCTCCACCACCACCGCTACTTCCACCACCACCACCACCCATCACCTCCACCACCACCACCACCATCACCATCATCATCATCATCACCATCATCATCATCATCACCATCATCATCAGTAGCAGAAGCATGAACATCAACAGTACCAATTCCGACGCCCCGATCTCGTCACCGCTAACTCTTCGACCTCTATCTCTGCCTCCAGCTAAACTCCTGTCTCTGTATTTGCTACAGCCTCCACCGTTATCGCCGCGACAACCTCCGTTCCTATCTCCGTTCGGCTCCTCCTCCACCTCTGCCACTGGCTCAGTCTGCGCCACCACCTCCTTTTCTGCCTCTGTCGTCATCTCCGCCCGCTCCACCTTTTCCGCCTCCGTCTGCGCTTCCGCCTCCATCTCGTCTGAACTTCGACCTTCGCCTCCACCTCCACATTCCCTTCCATCTACTCTTCACCTCCACCTGCGTCTGTTCCGCCCCCCCTGGCTCCTTCTCCAGCTTCCTTTCGCCACCGCGTTCTCTGGCTTCTCTTTCACCTCCGCCTTCGTGTGGTGCTCCTCCGCCTCCGACTGCTTCGCCGCCTTCGTCTCCTCATTCTCCTCCAGGAGCACTTCCGCCTACTGCGACTCCCCTTCCTTCCCTCTTGCCCGGAGCGGCGCTGTATGGTGACGTTGTGATGCGTGACGCGATGCTGGGTGGCGCGGCGTGGTGTTGGCGGCGCTGGGTGATGAGGTGGTGCGTAGCGTGGTGCGGTGGTGCGTGGCGCGGGGCTGTAGTGCTGTGTGGCGTGGCGCGGTGGTGCGTGGCGTGGCGCGGCTCGGCAAGGTGCGGTGCGGTGGTGCGTGGCGTGCTGGTGCATGGCGCGGCGCGGGGCGGTGTGGCGCTGCGTGGCCTGGTGCGGTTGGGCGTGGCGCGGCTCGGCGCGTTGCGGTGGTGCGCGGAGAGGGAGTGCGTGGCGTGCTGGTGAATGGCGCGGCGCGGGGCAATCCGGGGCGAGGCGGGGCGGCGCGGAGGTGCGTGACGCGAGGCTGTGTGGTGCTGGCTCAGCGCGGTGTTGTGGAGCATGGCGCGGTGGTGCGTGGCGCGGCGCGTTGTGGTGGCGTGTGTTGCGTGGCGTGCTGGTGTATGGCGCGGTGCGGGGCGGGGCGGCGCGGAGGTGTGTGACGAGAGGCTGTGTGGTGCTGCGTGGCGCGGCGCGGTGCGGTGGTGCGCCGCCGCGGGCGCGCTGCCACCCGCGCTAACCCGAGCCCCTTAGCACGCGCGCGCTAAGTGCGCCCAAGGAGCTGCCTCCGCGCGGGCACGCCGCGGACCCACATTCTCCCCCACCCCGTCCCCGCCCCCGCCAAGAGATGCTCCGCGCGCTCCCCAAACGAACGAACGGGTTCCGA
The DNA here is from genome assembly GCA_011170035.1 of Teleogryllus occipitalis. Lineage (NCBI taxonomy): Eukaryota > Metazoa > Arthropoda > Insecta > Orthoptera > Gryllidae > Teleogryllus > Teleogryllus occipitalis. The sequence continues at coordinate 162,773 of BLKR01001342.1, forward strand.
CACCTTCCAAAGAACTGGAAATCTCGCAAAGCGTAACATCATTGCAAGTGCTACCCATTAAATGATGGTTCACAGACATAACATACGCCCATTCATTTCAAATAGTGTCGAATTGATATTCTATCTGAATCGAGTTCAATAAGTTGAAGTGTTTAAACCTAGCAGAAATTGAGGAAGAACGTATATTTTGTATCAGTCATCATCTTCATTGAATCAGTTATCGTTCTGTCATGCATTATGTAACTATATAATTACATTGTGGTTGTAACGAACTACGAATAGAAACAATGAAATGTATATCCCGCTTAATCATTATTGTTTTTAACATTGTCTAAGTTTTTGTGGTTGGTTTGTTGAAATATTTCAGCTGAAAGTTCATACCTCTGAGGAACGGACTGTAACGCCTTAGTCGACTGTGAGTAAATAAACAAAGTACAATAAAATACATTCGAGACAAAGCATAATCGGTTAAACAAAATCATTATGGAAATTTAAATGTCAGGCTATTTTCTGAAAACATTGCATATTTTACCTTATTGACTTGTTAGAGTGAAAAATATCAGGAGAAACGTACGGAAATTTTATTTTAAGAATATTACACGGAGCGAATTAAGCCAACTGTTCGCTCTATGTTTTGGTATCCCTGATTTAACGTGTGTTTCATCGCTTATAAATGTTTGCATTTATTGACACGTGTGTTTCAACCTGATAATTCCTCCTTAGCTCAGGTGGATTGGTGGGCCTTCAGGTGGGGATTTGACTATCTTTTGAAGATTACACACACGAAGAGGCTACTGTCAGAGATCATAAAGTTCTCAAACTTAGTTATCTGCAATGTACGGGAACATTTTTATTACTGGCTGTTAAAAATACTATTCTCAGTTGAGACATAAAAGCATTAACTCTATCACTTCCTACATTTTGATGCATAATGATATTACGTCATGGTCATTTCATTTAATAATTTTATTATTTAATAAGGACTTGGTATTGCGTCATACATTTTGTAATCACAAGACGTCTGCTGAAACTCGAGCTTACACGTACACGTGCATTGATAGACAGAAGTGCGCCCTTCCTTTTATTGGTATCAGTTGTAAAATGTGGGAGCTTACTAACAAAACGCTTGTTTTATTCTTTCAGCAATCGATGCCTCTCTTATCTTGGATAGAGCAAAGCCTGTGGGCTTCTGTGGCGAAGTATATTTGTGCTGAATGAGGCGGATAAGGCGGCCCAAAATTCACTTAAGGTCACCCGCTTCACACATTTGGCAATAAAATTCTAATACTTTTACATTCGCCTCTTTTTATTTTAAGGAATATTTCTAATCAATTTGTCACAAGTAGTTTGATAACATATCCTCGTTCTTTTTTAACCACATCTATTTGTAGGAGACAATTTTGAACCCACGTTTCTTCATTCAAGACCAGTCGACAAGAACATTTTACTTGATAAATGCATTAAAATGTTTTCATTGGGTATGTTTGATATATCTAGATACTAGTTAAAACTCCAAATTTTTACAATCTCGCAGAATCTGTGCTAATTCCAGGAGACCCGAAAACAAGTCAGTCAAGTCTCTTATGGACTTTTTCCACATTTTACTTTATAACTCTTGAATCTTAACTCACGTATAACAATCATTCAAACAAATTTTAAAGAAGATAAAACTTCCTACAACCTATATTTTACGAGTACCTTAAACCTTTATTTTTCAACATCTATCATCAAGCGAGCTGTAGTTTTTGATAAAAGAATTTTTTTCGTTTTACAAAAATATATATCAAATGACGCAAATTTCTCATATTTTAACAAAGTAGATGTATGGTATATAACTATTTTCCACGTGTCTTGTTATTTGTGTCATGGGTAATGTAAGTATTGCCTCCTAAAAAGTGTATATATACGTAGTACTATACTACAAAAACTTGTATGTATATATATATATATATATATATATATATATATATATATATATAATTGATTTCTAAAATTTTAGGTCTTGGGACGCACACCAAATTACCCATTAGTTTAATAGAAATGGTTATATATTGATAACGTAACTCAATAATTATTCCCGAGGAACCGGAACGCCGTTCCCTCGCGTTCCGACAGAAATCAAGCCACATTATACACATGCTCCAAAGCTTGAGGACTAGAGGAACTTCGCCGCGCGCCAGGCCCCGGCGGAGAGAAGTCGTTGGCGGGGAACACGCAGCGGGCCTCGGACGGTGCCCCTCCCTCGTGATGGGTTTGGCTGGCGGGCGGCGGGCGGCGGGCGCGACCCATTTCGCGGCGCGCAGTCGCATGCCCGGCGCATGCCTGGCGCTGCCCAGCACTTGACCCCCAGTTGATCTTCGTTGCCGCCGCTGCCGCAGCCGCTGGAGCCCGCCGACCAACGCTCGCCAGCGCCCGGACTCGCTAAAGCCGAGGAAAAATCCTCCGGCGATGGACTCGCTGAAATTGAGCGGAGAGAGTTTAAAAGGACACATGGAATGTGGAAAATGTGCACACAAAGGAACTTCAAGTGAAAACGACGAAACCAACAACAAATAACGCTTTGCGATTGGTTCCTGAGGGGCAGGTGCCAACCATAAATTTGCAATTTTGCAATTCTTTGCATATTCACAGTACTGAGTTCGTTAAACATATGTGTGACAAAGGATGTAGTATTCTTTGTATTATTCGTCTATTATGATATTTTTAACTTCACCACATACAGAGAAGTCAAACAGTCGAATACAGAGGAGTCAACCAAATACAGTGAACTGGCCCTCGGTAATTATCTAATGATGATTATTTAAATTAGACGGGAAACCTACGTAGTAGACTGAGTTTGATTACCAAAACACGGTTTTGTTACAATCCTTTGAATTTCGTTTTGTGAAGAGCGCCCTTTCCCTAAAATACTTTTGACATTAATCTTCAAAGTGAATTGCAATGCAATTTTTTTTTAAATGATATCTTTCGAAAAATGTAAGGCAAGTCTTAGTAATTAACTTCTCACGAAGACACGAAATAATTACAGTTAGAAAAAAATATTTTTAGGACATACACGTGAAATATATTACTTTACCTTTAACACACACGTGCAACGAAAAAATTATAAATCCTCGTATTTGAGTTATTGATAAACTCTGCCTCTGATCAACTCGCCAATCCACTACACTACCACATATTCCGGGAGGCCGGTCGGGAGCTTAGAGCTTGTCTCGGCTGGGGCGGTGCCCCGTTGGTGGGAGAGTCCTGGTTAGGGGGAAACCCCACTAGCCGACGGTAGGTCGGCGCCGGATCTCGCCATTCAGCGGGGGAAGATCAACGCCATCTCCCGAGAAAAAAACATGCACTACACTAACGGGACTAATGACCGAAGCAGTTGACGCGCCCGGAAACACGAAAAAACCAAACCAAACCAAATCAACTCGCCCGTGCGCAACCACACCTTTCTGGTTCGTTGCCCGTGCCTTTTCCAACGCTGAATTGCCCGCTGGCCTTGGAGCGCCTTCTCGGTCCAGATGCTGTGTGCAGAGGCGCTGGAGGTCGTGCAGCGGCCGCGCGCAAGTGCGTAATAGCGCACGAGGTCCAAAGGGCCGAGAGAAAGAAGGAAGAGTGCGAGTCGTTTCGGCGCAGCTGGTCGTTGCCCAGACGGCGCTGCCCGGCCGCGCCCGGCGATCCGCTCCATCTGTCGCGTAATCCCCGAGCCCCGCCCCGCTGAGCTTGTGGAACATCCTATACTTAGTTCATTCCTAGATGGATGTGTTTTGACCCAGGAATCAAAAGGAAACCGAAACCCGGGTGAGGGATAATAACCAAAATCTGTAGCTTCTTTTCTTCACAGTTTTTATTAGACGGGTGCTATGTATTATCAGTTTTTACTAAAACGCTCGTTTCCACCTGCATTCATAATTAAACTTGTATACGGGTTAGGAAACAGATCCTAGATTTTCAGATAACGTGCACATAATACATTTGTTCCCTTATGTACACCCAGTTTAAACTGCTTTTTGACGTTGAATAAATATATAAAAATAAATAAACCGTTTATAATCGTTTCAATAGTGGGCACGAAACTGAAACTGTTATTCTTCCATTACGCATTTCTTTGGAACACGAAACGAATAAAATGGTATGTTGTTTTTTAATTTTTTTTAAGATCTTCATAATATCTTGTAACTTGTAACTGTTACTACGAGATCACGATTCGAAAATTGACTCACGAGTGCAAACAGCATACGTTTTAGTTTTTCAGGGTGAAGGCATTTTATTATTTCTTTATTTTAAATTATGCTCTGACGGGAAATGAATCGTCAAACATTATGATGGGGTATCGTACTTCTATAGTATAATTAATATCGAAATTATTTAATTAAAATAAAGAACAAAATTTCGCAATTGTTTAAAAATTGAAATTAAAATTTGAGCCGAAACGTTTATTTTATGAAAAAGGAACCTAAATATTTTGTTAGCCGAATCGGAACGTTCATTGTAACCTATTTTATTAACACAGTCCTCAACAGTACAACATTGATTTGAGCCGCAGTATTTTGTAGGATCTTCAGATCGTCGTCATTCCCATCTTTAACTTTTAGGATAATTTAAATTGTTTGAGGCGGTAATATTTAGTTTTACCCTCTAAGATCTCAAGTTTTTCTCATTAATATCGCGTGGCTTCTTGTTGCACTCTTTCTGCATCCGCTCACATTCGATTATTCACGTCTTCACTTTCAGAAATAATTTCCTCGCTTGCAGAGGCGGCTCCGACGTGAGTGCCCGCCTCGTTAAGCGTTGAGGGTTGCATTCTCGTATATCAAAAAGTCTCAACTAAGAGCAAACGGCGTATAAGAGGCGGCACCGTCAGCTCACCGCCTGGGAATCCCTTGTGCCCGCGGCGCTGCGCAACTCAGCGACTGAACAAGTCCCCCTCCCCCCTCCTAGCCTTCACCAACTCACCACACCCCGCCCCGCCCCGCTCCGCCCCGCCCCACTCCGCCCCGCCCCGCCCCGCCCCGCCCCTCCTGCTCTGCCGCTGGTCCTCCTCGTCCCTCCATTTTTTATTTTATTTACTTTTCGTTTCTCACCGCTCCGCCACATCATCCTCTCGCTCTCTACTCCATCCCATTCAGCTCCGCCCGGTTCTGCTCTCCGCTTTTCGAACTCATCTTGCCTCTCGCCGCTCCTACCCGTCCGGCCTCCCTTCATCGCACGCTGCCACTTCTCTCCGCCTGACTCGTCCGCGCCTTTGGCCCCGCTTCCGCGGTTTTCCTCCTCGGCTTCTAGGAGCCCTCCTCCAGGCCCCTTCAGCCAGTTCCAGTTTTCTCCCCCTCTCATCTCCTCTTGTCTTTGCGATTTGCTCCTATGCAAACTAGCTTCCTGGAATTTGAGAGGCTCTCACATTTGTGCATGATCTTAGTCCCTGCACATACATCCTATTGGAACTCCACTTGGTGACGTATATTCTATTTGTTCTATGTATACAAATCCAGATAGGATTTTCCTTTGACGTAAAACACTACGTTGTGATAAAGAAAAAGTTGGTTACAATTTTTTCTGGTGCTCATAACATTTTTTGATATTCGTATTTGTGTACAAAGCAGTAAAATCTGTCAGTTCTTGGGATGCTGCGACGTTTTAATAAAATACACCAATATTAAAAACTAATAAAGTAAAATAGTGTTATAAAATTATTATACATTAATTAAGCGCTAGAGTTTTGTACGTTTCAAGGAACAATGGCCATAAACAAACAGTTGTTCTTTGCCGTGAAGAAAACTGGGAACACATTCCTCCGACCCTCTAATCGTTATCAACGATACGTCACATCAACGCTATGAAGGCGAGTCAGCCACACAAAACAGTAGATTCATTAAACGTAAAACACTACGATATCATAAAGGAAAAGTTATTTAAAAATTTTAGTTAGGTTAGTTAATCACTGAAGTTTACATGGCATAGTATCAATAAAGCTATGTAACTTCACTATAAGATATAAACTTAGAAGCTATGAACTTATAATAAGTTAATACGGTTCGGCATTAATTGCGTGTCTATGGATACGAAAGACTGCGAGATAAATAGCAGGCCTAAGGTTCCGGAGGTGGCTTCAGCGAGGGGCTAATCCCTGCCTGCGCCCAGCAGCTGTGGGGATGAGAGCCGCGGAATGCGCAGGTGAATCCTGGCCTCCTCGTCGCAGGACCGGAAATATAAAGCTGCGCTGCGCAGCGCAGCCGGTTTCCAGCGGGAACCCCGCGCAGCGGCTCTGCGCGCTACACGTGGCGGCGCCATGGGCGCAGGTAGAGGGCGGCGCTGTGCAGCACTCAGTCTGGTCTTAATGAAACAATCACCACTCGTTCGTAGAAATAGTTTTCTATGGGTTCTAATGTTAACTTATTTATTGAGACCATTCATTTTTGTTCGCTAAAAACGCGATGTATGCATTTATTTTTAACCAGTATGTTTTATAACAACATAAAGTCATATAAGCGTAAAGATGCGATGTTATAGTTGTTTAAGAAATATGTTAGCACAAAATTGTTATTTTCATGCAAAAGAGGAATTCGTTATCATATAAATTATTAATTACTATGACAATTTATTTATAACGTGAAAATAAAATTGATTACTAAAGGTTTAAGAATCGACTTAAATAATTAAGACTTTATCTATGATTAATTGAATTAAATTTTTTTTCGAGGTTGACAAGCTTGTTATATAGAGCAATTTTTTAAGGAACTGATAGGAGCAATTTTTTAAGGATAATGCCGAACCGCAAGGCAGCCTGAACTAATGTTAAGCGTTATCTTAATGAATAAATAAGTTACATCAGAATAGCATGTTATGAAAATAATGTGCTATTCCAACACAGCAATTTACCATTTCAAATCGGCAATTTCTCGGAAATATGTTGAATAAATTAGGACACTGCTGTCGCCACCATGCCTCGTGGAATGGCCTATTGTCTCGTAGCGAATATGTAGTGGGGCAAGGCTAAAGTACACTTCCAAACCGGGAGCGGTGCCTCAGTGCATCAACTGATGTCACTGCAGTGCCTCTGACTGAGAGGTTCTAGGTTCGAATTCCAACGGAGTCAGGATTTTCGATACTAGCTTTTCGGATAGGTCGAATTCAGTCGCTGTCTGGAAAATTCTAGTGGCCGGCTGCTCTGATCGGTAGTTTCCCGTGGTTTCTACGATCAACACCAGACGTATGTCGGAGCAGTACCCTAACAAACGGGCCACGGACCGCGCGCGATCTTTCCTTCCCCTTCGTTGTTCTATCCTCACACCTTACACACAAACACACACTTACACTACCACAAACATGCCGGGAGACCGGTCGGGGACTTAGAACATGTCCCTGCTGGTGCGGTGCCCCGCTGGTGGGAGATACGTGGTTGGGGAAAACCCCACTAGTCGACGGTAGGTCGGCGCCGGATCTCGCCATCCAGTGGGGGAAGATCACTGCCACCGACATGCACTGCGGGACTAATGATCTCATTAGTTGACGCGCCCGGAATCACTAAGAATTCAATAATCAGTCGACTACCAAACGAACGCTGTAGGTCTCTGTGAATAGGCAAGTGCCTCATCCATGGGCCCCGATGCCCCAGCGCCGCGCCGGTGCGACGCCAGCCACCCCCTCGCAGGTGCCCCACGCGTCGCACGTGTTCAGGTCCGCTTGCCCCCTCCCCGCCCTCTCCTCTCGGGGCTTCCTTTCCTACCCGAAGGTTTTCTCCTCTTATTTCTATTAAGCTTTAGTTTGGTCTATTACCCTTTGCCTTTTTTGCCCAGCTCCTGCACAGGGTCAATTCTTCTATCCTACCTTTATTTGTTTTTGTTTTTTCTGGATGCTCCCGGCCACATCTCCGCCATTTCAACATTGCTCTGTGTGTCTCCCTATCTACAACTGCATTTAGTAATTTCTCATGTACTTCTCTCTTCAATCCTCGTTTTTTTAATTTTTTTTTCAATACTCCCCTTCTCACTTATCATAGCCTTATTTGGCCTATTCCTTATTAGCTTTCTTATGCGCCATTGAAGAGAGCCTTTTATATTTATCGTATGCTCCGTCCACCTTATTTTTTTCCTTCCATCATCACCTCTTTCTACACTCATATCCCTTTCATCCCCTCCCAAGTCTACTTCGTCAACTCTGGTCTTAAGACATACTCCTTCCAAGCCCCCCACCAACCTGCACCATGATGTTCACTTGTTTCCTTCTACACATCTCTCTCCGTTTAGTTCTTCAGAATTATTCTTATTTGAACAATTCATAGTCGTTTAGAATGGTCACTCATTCTCATTCTCCATCTCTTTCCTTCTACCTCAGTCATCCTTGCAGCTACATTCATCTTGTATTGCGTTGGTCCTCAGTGTTTGCTTGCTCTTACTTTCCCTCCGTCCAACCGTGCTCATGGCCTCTGTCGGAGTGGGGTTCTGCTCTCCACCCTCGAACCTTCTTGGCCTACGCTCCCGCTCCCGCTCCCGCTCCCGCTCCCGCTCCCACTCTCTCTCCCGCTCCCGCTCCCGCTCTCGCTCCCGCTCCCGCTCCCGCTCCCACTCTCTCTCCCGCTCCCGCTCTCGCTCCCGCTCCCGCTCCCGCTCCCGTTCCCGCTCCCGCTCCCGCTCCCGCTCCGGCTCTCGCTCTCGCTCCCGCTCCCGCTCACGCTCCCGCTCTCGCTCTCGCTCCCGCTCCCACTCTCGCTCTCGCTTCTGCTCCCGCTCCCGCTCTCACTCTCGCTCTCGCTTCCGCTCCCGCTCTCGCTCTCGCTCCCACTCCCTCTCCCGCTCCCGCCTCACTCTCACTCTCGCTTCCGCTCCCGCTCTCTCGCTCCCGCTTCCGCTCCCGCTCCCACCCTCTCCCGCTCCCGCTCTCTCTCGCTCCCGCTCCCGCTCCCACTCTCGCTCCCGCTCCCGCTCCCGCTCCCGCTCTCGCTCCGCCGCCCGCACCAGGAAGCGCGCGCGGGGGCGCCCGAGGCTCCGGCGGCGGCGGCGTCGGCTGCGCCAGCGCCGCGCGCGTCCTTCACCTTGCCTCGTGCCGCCGTCGCCGCCGCCGCCCTCGACTGCGCGCTGCGCAGCGGCGGCGAAGGCGTGGGCGACTGCGCGGAGGAATGCGATTCGGAGACGCCACCGCCTGCGCCGCCGCTGCAAGCACTGCAAAAGCTTCGGCGGCGCCTCCCCCCCCTCTCCTCGCCATGAGGCCAGGGGGGCTATCTCTTTGCAGGAGGAACAGGCGGGCTCAAAAGGGCGGGGGGAATGCTCGCTTCTCCGATTCTCAATGTTGCGCTTGATATCTAGTCACGTAACATACGGGCTGATTCAAAAATTGAAAATTAATAAGACTATTATTATTATTATTATTATTATTATTATTATTATTATTATTATTATTATTATTATTATTATTATTATTATTAATTTTATTAATTTTATTGTGTGCAGTAATGAATTCATTTTGTAATTTATGTAATATGAAACACTATAAACACTTGCACACATCAATTTACTATGTTATACATGGTAAATTATTAATATTGAGTAATAAAATCAATTTTTGGAACACTATTTAACTTCAGTATTGCTTACACACCATACATATACGCACACGTCAGCAAAACTGTACATCTAGGTTGGATCCGCCTCTATTCGAGATAAGTGTTGTTTGTGAGCAAACGCTGTAGGTCATTCCTCGAATGGTTTCATCCAGAAATTCGTTGAAGATACTCATCAAGTGCGAAATAATGAGGTGGATGTATTGCACAAGGCTCCGATACGTCATGGAGCTGTGATTTAGGGAGTGGACCAGGCATACCGGTCTTCCTCCTTTCCCCCTAAGGAACGCATGTGCCAACCATAATTATGTCAAAAGTGGGTGATGTTGCGTTTGGTGAACTAGAGCAGATCTTAAAATCGAAATAAATTCGACTGAAATGAGGTTCTGTTCTACACTTCTGTGACGCGAGTCATATAATAAATTCAAATAATTTTAATACATGACTACTAAATAAAGCAGCAAGACTTCTGCTATTCTAGTGTCGTTCTTTTTCTCATTAATTCGAAAACCATTGTAATTCAAAACAGTGGAATTGGAAGGGAATAAAAACCTCATCTCTTTCGTTTTGAGTTTTCAAAACTGCTTAAATATGCAATCCCCCCTCCGCCGAACTAGAAAAGAATTATTATATCATTATTTGAGCTAGTAATTAAGTCAAAGGAAATAGTTCATGAAATGCCTTTGGTAAATAGATGATACTGAGGCACTGAAGAGGGGGTGGTAACTTAACAACCCAGTTGAGGTAAAGATATTGTGACTCGCGATTACGTCGCAGCGATACATCTGATTTAGGATTTCCCTTCGTATTTTATATGAAGTGCTATGACCTTCGGAGTCCATCCCAGGCCTTCTCCTAAATCCGCGCCTGGCTGGAGGCGATCGGGGTCCAGCTGTGCACTGAGGCAGGCGGAAGCGGAGCAGAGCTCGCTCTACAGGTTCTGCAGCTGAATCGCCTCCGCCGCGCCGCGCCGCGCTGCGTCGGCCGTCGCGATCTAACTGTGCTCCGCAGCCCACTAAATCTCAGTCGCGCGCGGGCGTTGGCGACACGCTCCGCCCGGACGCGAGGCAAATCCAGAGGCTCTTTAACGCAGGGGCGTGGTCCGGCCATGCGACACGCTCCGCCCGGATGCGTGGCAAATCCAGAGGCTCTTTAACGCAGTTAGGTAGTTTGTTAGCTAATGCCTTATTTTACGTGGCGAGACTCGGACCATCAGGCCCGTCTAACTACGCAAATTTCGGTACGCTCCTTTCACTAGAAAGGAGGTATTATCTTGGGCGACGAAACAGGCGGATCTCAATTTTGCTCAGTGACTTCTTTTAGGCTTGAGGAGCTTGTACATGCAGTAAATCTACTACATGGGACAGCCAGCTTTACTTCCCCTCCGAAGGAAGGCGTACGAAGAATTTTTTCGCCCTTAAAAATCCGCGGCTTCGATCGGGTTTGAACCCGCAAACTCGGGTACAACAGTCCGGTACGCTGACCACAGAATCCACATACGCACCACATACGCGTTACCGAATCCACAAACGCAGGGGCGGCCATGGGATCCGGGGCCGGCCATGGCAGGGTCCGGCCATGGGATCTACTCTGCGATCCTGCGTTTCGTTAAAATTGTCGTCGTGAGCGTAGGTAGGGGGGAAGACAGTCGGGGAATAGCGAATCACGGAAAGAAAGTTCAGGGTAGGATGTAATTTACTGTGCAGATGATATTCATCTGGATAGATGATATCCGCCTGGATTGGTGATACCCACCTGGGCTGTTAAACACCTCCACAATTGCAAATCTGCATGCATTTGCTGGAATTTGGACTAGAGTAATAAACTAATAATTTGCAATATCCCCTAACAGTCTCAGACATAAACGACTTATTGTGAATTGAACCATTTGATAACGTATAAGATGGTTTAGGATTTGCGAGAGATTCTGAATCAATCCTTTTTAGAGCCTATTATTTTCTTATATTCCTCGTGTTCTATAATCGTAAAACATTACTCACTTAGAACACGACTGTTCTCGATACATGTGACCCTCTAATTTAATGGTTGTTGGCCCCAATGTTAGTAACTCCAGCCGAATTATTGAAGTGTGATAGAATATACAAATTTTAAATGAAATAAAATAAAATTCATTTGTATGCCTATGCATTTATTCGTCCACGGTGCTATCCAGAACGCAAAGATAAGTTTCTTTCATTCTTTAGTTTAGTTCAATTAGTTGTTTTATATCATGGAAATTAATGAGGGTTGCACGTGTATACGTCATGCAAGTCAAGTCAGTGTTGTAACACCCAACGTGGTGATTCAGTTTTACGTTGAGATGCAAATGTTGGGTGAGTGTCGTGATTCGACTGCTGGGAGGCGGAATTTTTCCACTGGCGCGCGGAACTGTCAGTGTCCGGGTCGGTGCAACTGCGTCGCACAGAATCGCCACGTGCCGCTCGTACAGAGCGCGAATCAGGACCTGGATCTTACGACCAGCTCTGCGCGCCTTACAACTGTGGATGTGCGCAATATGCAGTAGGAAGGGTAGAGGTTCCTCCTACTTGCAAATTGTTCATGATGATTGCGGCCTGAACAATGTATTTTATTCATTTAATCAATTTCATATTTTTATTTTTTGCCTTCAACGACAGGATTTTCAGGCTATGGTTTCAATAAAACCATAAATGATACGCGGGAGAGGTAAATTTAGTATAGCTTCTGTTTTTGTGAATTAAAAAAAGAAGGGGAAAAATGATCGCGAGGGAATTTGGTCTACGAAGGAGAACATGTTTATTAAATACATTTTATACGTTCGCGCCTGTTTTTTATTTAAAAAAGGTCAATAATATGTTGTGATTTGAAAATTAAAACGTGTTTAATTATAGAACATTTACATGTCGTATTTGGAATTTAATATAATCTCTGTAATTACTACAAATATATCTTATATGGAGTTGGGCCTTGTGTATGAGTACACACTGAGTGAGCAAATAGAGCAAAACACTTTTCTCTAAATTTTTCCTTTCTTAATGCCAGCCATTACTATTACAACTGAGTTTTCTTTGGAGCATATATTCTCGTCTTTCAACGAAGTAATAATGACCTTTCTGGGTGTACAGAGTAGAGTGAAATTAAAGTCTTGCAATTTCTAGTACAATATCGTACAATATTATATTTTTTTATATAATGAATAGACATTTTTAATGACAAGGTTAGTGTTGAATCACCAACTTGCACATTACTTGCACATTCTGTTGGATATGATGACATACAATATGATTATTACTTCAGCAGTAAGGAAGTCGCAGTACTTGCAGGAACATGTGCAGATATGATCTCGTGTGTTTGAGTATGAACAATTGCCTTCAATAAATTTTATGAGGCAATAGGAGAGGTATATGGGGCGTCATGCAATAAGTTCAAGATAACCAGTGAAGTACGTTTGGCATTTTGTTAATTATTTCATACGAAATCAACATTTACATTTATGATACTCCCTTAAATCACGTGGGTTCAAATAACTTCGTCAAAATTGTGTTCTCGTCTTTCAGAAAAGTGACTCGTTAGAAATAGCTTCAAACAATTACGTATAGTATTTCAGAATTTACACCACGTGTCCGATAAATGCTGTAAAGGTGGCACAGCATGACTAGTAAAACCGGAGAAGTCAAGGAAATGGCAAGGCCACTAGGGAGTAACAAGATTTTCTGCGAAGGGAGAAGTGAATTATCTCTACGATGGCAAATAGTATACTATTTTATAGCATCAGAGACTTTAATATTTCTTGTGATAATTTACTGTATTGGCTGATTTCAACTTGCGAGTTAGAGATAAAAGTTGAGGGAATGTTTTCAATTCTCTTCTGTACCTTTCACCTTAATTTTATGTCCACTTATTACCTGCTAACACAATTTCTTACGGGACAAAAATTTTCAAATCATAATTTTCTGGATTTAATCTTATTGTCAGGTTACAAATGAGTTGTCTATAATTCACCTTTATTTTTGTTCCTCGTTTTCTTACCTAAACTGCCACGAGTAGTCTCGACTTCTGCAGCCCTAGGATTTGTGTTTCTCGGGCAGTTTGAACAATCCTTGCAAGTCAATGTCAGAGAAACATTCTGAAAAGTATTTCGAATAATCGCTGACTTTTAAAGTTTGTTTGAGCCTCTCTCGTATTATAGGACAGAATGAATTGAATAATCACCGCAATGCACAGATCATGTCTAAACTGCGAGACAATTTTTCCGTATATATCATTAATGTATACATGTGATCAATTCAGTTAACTTAAAAATTGATCCATGACATCGTTTATGGGCTGCATACAACACTGGCGTAGCTGAAGAGACAAAATTTAGAATTATAACGGTTATTTTATAAAGTTTTGTAACAATAATTATTAACAAACTCATGTGAGCCTATTAATAAAACTTACTCCTTAATGTGTCAAAGCGTGTGGCACATGAATTTCAACCCCAAGCGAGAACTTTAAACAATTTTGAGATAAAACTTTTTTTTTCGAATTTTGTTCATATTGCAGTCCATGAACGACAACGGAAATACAGTCATAACGATTCAATATCAAAGTTGCGATTCACACATAAAGTTTTCAGTAGGTTTCTTCCAGATGGATACTAAAGATTACAACGAAATCATACTGTGTTCGACGCCCCCAGTTTCATTAACATATCTATCACAGCCAGAACCGTGCCACCAGTAACGGAAGGAATGGTCCGATTGATTGATTAGTGATTCTGGGCACGTCAACTGCTCAGGTCATTAGTCCTGTAAGTATAATGCATGTTCTCCTCGGGAGGTGGTGGTGGTGGTGACGTTCCCCGCTGGATGATGAGATTCGGCGTCGTACTATCTGTAGGCTAGCGGGGTTTTCCCCAACCAGGTATCTCCCACCAGCGAGGCATCGCCTCAGCCGGGATAAGCTCCCGACCGGTCTCCCGACATGGGTGGTAGTGTAGAGCATGTAATTGTGTGTACGTAAGGTGTGAAAAAATCGCGCTCGGTCCATGATCCCTTTGTTAGGATACTGCTCTGCCATTCGCCTGGTGGTGTTAGGAGAAAGCACGGAAAACTACCCTTCAGAGAAGTCGGCCCCTAGAATTCATCTCCAGACAGCGACTGAATTCGGCATAGCTATCTAACTAATGAAAATAAAACCTGCCATCGTCGGGACTATAACCTGGGACCCCCCGGTTAGTGGCACTGCAGTGACATCAGTCGATGCCCTGAGCCACATTTCCCGGTGGAATGGTGCGAGATTACCGCTTTTCAATCACACAAAAAAAAATCCCGTCAACGGGCCGTAAAAACGGCGTAGGGAGGTCATCCCAAAGGGCCCAGCTGAGCGCGCGGGCACACCCACAACCACGACCGCTCTCCGCCGGAATCCAGTGAGTCGGGCGAGCGGCAGCGGGCGGCAGCAGGCGGTGGCGGGCGGCGTCGCCGGCCTCGCGCCTCTGTTGGTAAATACGCGCCCGGGGGCTCGGCGGGCTGGTGGGCGAGCGCGCGGCCGGCGCGAGAGCGCGCGGGGCGGCGGCGGGAACGACGTCAGCGCCGCGCCGCGGCCAATGAGACGGCCGGTTGCGTCACGCGCGGCGCCACGGCCCAAGGGCGGCGACGCCGTCGCTACGACGGAAGCCGCCGCCGCCGCCGCCGCGGCGTCGGATCGCGCGGTTAGGCCCCGACCGGATTCCGCGGATCCCCGTTCGCCTGCTGCGCGGCCTGGCAGCTCGCCTTCCACACCCGCGTGGAAGGGATTTTCCCGTATAATATGGCAGATAGTGATCTTAATATGGGAATGTGTAAAATAAAGAGCGATAATTCAAATTGATTAACACATTACTCATGTTGATATGGTGTTATAATGTGGTAGCACAAAAGACCTCCAAGTCCAGTCCATCCAAGTGAATGGAAGGGACTAGGGGAAAAATTTCCTGCAATCACATCGAATTTCTCTTAAATGCTTTTTTAAATCATAATTCTCTTACCCATACTTTTCCAATGCCCTTACACCGTGAGGCTGCCAAAATATTGATTTTTTTTAAAAGTACCCAGTGCAGAAATTGTTATCAAATATTTCAATTATCGATTGCTCGTTTCTTGGAAGCGTTTTCTTTTAATTTTTATTTAATTCCAGAGACCGTATATTAGTCAGTTTTCGCATACTGAATATTGAAACTGTGAATAGGATGTAGCAGAGAAAAACATTCGGACCCACTATCTAATAAAGCCGCTGTAAGGGAGAAAAACGTTTATTTGCTTTTAATCTTGATTTGAACCCTTATCTACAAAATATGGGGCGATAAGTGTCTAACTATTCACTCAAATAGTTGTTATGGACTGAGTATTCGAACGCGTTGTAATGTCAATGTTTTCAACGAATGCTAATGGAATTAGAATGTATTGTTAATTAATTTACTGTAAATGAGATCTCTACAATCCACTTTATTGGTTTATAAAGTTATTTACTTTACTGGATGATAGCAAAGGATGAAGATACTTTCTTCAAGATATGAAACATTCATAATCAATCATGGAATACAATATTGTGTTATTCTGGGTTTTCAGAAACTCCATTCTGTGGAGTACGTTTACTTCACGAAAACCGTGTCGTGTTTAGTAGTCTCCATGTGTTCAATATGGTTGAAAACATAGCATACTTCTTAGAAAACGCCAACATATAGTTGAACATGATATATGAATTTCGCTTTCAATATCTATTCATAATGATGATAATGGTGAAGCTGTAAATGATTACATTTGGTTTAAACAAACTCAAACTTCGTATGTGTATTTTCAGAAAGGAAAATGAACATCCTGAGTTCCTTCGAGGTCAGTGCTTTGACTGCCTTGACTGCTTTCAGGAACCACGCACGCACATGACCCTAGAGGATCCTGTCGTGAGAAGGACAGGCTCAAGCTAAAATAAGGCAATTTGACGGAAGAACCTAAAAAATGTTGGCCTTCATCACATTAGTCACTTTAATAATCTCTAGGAATAGGTGGGAAATAATTCAATTTCTTTTTCTTGGGTACTAGGTTTCAAGGTTATTTCTCTAGTTGAGAAGAGTTTATTACGCCATCGTTTCATATATTACTACAGAAAGAATTTCTAGTTACTACAGAAACGTTTCTCTAGGTTTTTCTGTATAATTTATATCTATTTCAAGAATTAGTTGTCGTGATTCCGGAGTGTTGAAATCGGAATGATTTGTTCAATTGAAAAATGAATCGGGGCTAGGTGTACTGCTAAGTAACAGCATCTCGCGAAACATTCGAGTTTATGATTTTGTCGTCCGCTGTTAATTTTTTAAGCAATACGAATGAAACCCGTAATGAAATTTTATTTGTAACTTTTTAACATTGCTTTTCTTTTGAGGAATTTGTAGATTATGAAGTTACCTACATTAAGCCTTCCTTCCGTAGTTGAGTCGGGCAACGAAAATCGGTGGGGTACCGCACCTAAAAGCGATGTCTCTCCTTTGAATTCAAGATTTTTCGGGTCGGCACAACCTTGGAATGGCGAGGCATGCTTTGACTGACCTCCGTAGTCAGGTCCACTAGGTTGTAGATTCGTGACTGTTCGGAAATGTAAAACGTGAAACGTAGAACTTCGAGTATATTCCAAGACCTTGCGTTGAGAACCATTCACTCGTGGCCACTGTCTTGTAACTGTGCGCGGTAGATTAGGCGTTTACGCTTTGGAGAAAAAATGTAAGTTCACAACACGATAGAGTTAGATTGAATTATTGTAATGATCAATGTTTCATTCATTGTAGAAATGATGGTGCAGGATGAGGCGGTATTGAAGGAATATTCAGATGAAATAAAGGTCGTCATTTTCCTGAATAAGAATTAATAATAGCAAACTTGTGTCGGATTTGCTGTCATCATCACTGGGAAGACGATGCGTATCATCTAGTAATGATTAATGACTAATTAGAGGTTAGTGCGTTGACCTTGATTTAATTTATTTTGGCCGGTAATGAAGTTTAAATTGATTGAAAGTGAACTGCGAACTGAACACGAAATTAGTTGTAGGACCGTACATCTCCAACATATTACTTATTCCGCATTACAGTGTCTCTCCTAGAAAAGATGATGCTAAGCGTTGTTTTGTAATATTGAACTCGCTACTTTTACAAAAGTACGAGACTGCAAATCCCGAACATGTTTGCATCAACAAATTCCATCACCTTCTGTGCTGTTCAAATAAAAAAATTAAGCAAAGCTTTTAAAAATATCATATTAAGCAATTATTTTTTATGAATTTCAATAGGAGCACTAACTCATACTAACCATGTTTCTCAAAACTTTGACAGCACGCAAGGTAGACACAGTATCTAGAAATTCTTTCTGGAGTAATACATGAAACGAAGGAATAAAAAAGTGCCCCGCCCCGTTCTCACAGCCATCGCGCTTCGAGCAAAATGCATCATCAATGAAACTGTTTCGGATTCGGTGGTATAACGGTTAGCGTATCGGACTGTTGTACCCGAGTTTGCGGGTTCAAACCCGATCGAAGCCGTGGATTTTTAAGGGCGAAAAAATCCTTCGTACGCCTTCCTTCGGGGGGGGAGTAAAGCCGGCTGTCCCATGTAGTAGATTTACTGCATGTAAAAGATCCTCAAGCCTGAATGAAGCCTCTCAGCAAAATTGAGTTCCGCCTCTTTCGTCGCCCAAGATAATACCTCCTTTCTCCGCTAGGTGGTGAAAGGAGCGTAGCGAAATTTGCGTGGTTAGACGGAAGAGCGGGCCTGATGGCCCGAGTCTCGCCACGTAAAATAAGGCATTAACTAGCTAACTAACTGTTTCAAAGAGTTGCGGGGCCTGAGTCGAGAGACCCGAAGTCCCGAACGGAGCGGGGGGCGGTGCCTGGCCCGACCGAGGGAGCCCCCAGCCTATACGGGCCACGGCGACCGCGGTATCGCACGTGGTGCATAAGTCGGCGGCGGCGGTGGAGGCGGAGGTTCGCGGAAGCGGTTCTCCTCCGGCGCTGGCTGTCGGCGCGGGGGGTGGGGGCGGCGCAGGGGGCCACGTGCGCGAAGGTCGCGGGGCAAGGCGAGCGGGTGGCGGCGGCTGGCGGGACCGGTTCCTTCGCGCCGCGTCACGCGGAGGCGCCGCCGCCAGAGCCAGGCGCCGCACCTGCGCCAACGCCCCCCTTCCCCCTTCCCCTCCAACCAGCTCGCCTCTCCTCCCAGTCGGCCCAAATGATGCCGAAAGTGCGCAAAGAGAATTTTCTAACTTGCACTGCTACTCGTAAATATGAACACGAAACCCAATATTTAATTTCTCTGGCTGCTCCAGCGATGCCGGGTCGAGGTCTAGTTTGCTCACTCCTACGGAAGCCTACGTCGTTACTTAACTACAAACAATGCAACTTAGTGCGTGACTGATCTAATTTACTTACAACTTAAACGCCTTAGTCGTTAACTATTTTCAATGTTTCTGTCATTTTTCAGTATCGATTAGGTATATCATGTTTGTTTTTTACCCACTGAATACAGTGCATCGCATTTTTTACCACTTGTTTCTAATATTATTTTAATGTACTATAGTTTCTCGATATTGCATTAAAAAAAATTTATTGCCCCTGCATCGTTTTTCAGCGATTTAAGAATATCTTCATTTGAAAAATATCGTTATTTCCGTTTTTAACTAAGGAGTTCCACATTAAAACTTTCACTATCTCATGCTTGCTCAAATTGTTACGCATGTAGACTTAGCGAATTCTACCTACTAATTTTATTGTGTTTAGTTGAACTATTTGTTTTTGGTTTTTTAATTCTTGCTGCATGCGTCTGAAGCGGACCACTGTGCGTTGCCTTCTGCCCCTCCCCTCCCCCTTCCCCTCCCCTCTCCCTTCCCCTCCCCTCCTCCTTCCCCTCCCTCATCGGCGTGGTCCGTGTCGTTCGCGCCGCGCCGTGCCGCGCCTCCAAACGCTCCGTTCGTTAAGTTACACGCGCGTTTCGGGTGCCTTGAAACTCACCTGACCTCGCGTATACTAATGAAGTAACGCGATTGACAATGAAATGTGAACGAGGCGGTTAAGCTACTAGCTACGTTTATACAGCTAGTAATTTCTTAGTGAGAAGTGGTTGTACTGCATGAATATATGCAATAGGCAATGGCTGAAATGAAATTTCGACGTATGCGTCATGCAAATATTGTTCACGACACCGTCATTTTCTTACGTTAATGGAATAGTAGGTAATGGTTGATAAAAATGAATATTTATTGTAATACTTGTATATTGTCAATTTTGCGTGTATATTAACGTCGTTGACTAAAGTTGTTCTGTATTTCCCCTGAAGTATTTTCTTTGTATTTATTCAATAGTATCTGACCATCATTGGGACATTGGTTGTCGAACTTTCTTTCTGTTATCTCATGAGTTTCTGTTACAATTTACGTAGTACTTCACGTATGTCATATTGGGTCATATTTTACTACTTTATTTTAATACTTTTTCAGAAAAGGAAATCAAGGAGTGTTACTATTGAACAAAACGACAAATTTTTAGATTGTTGTAAATAAATTGACACTCATTTAAAAGATGCTATGAAATTTCACATCGGAGGATGATATTCTTCTGCCCAACCAAGAGTTTAATTAATTCTTTAAGGTGGTGACTGGTTTATATGGTTGCAATTTCTTGTAATTGCTCTTCGCGCATAATAACACCATTAGCGTCTCATACCGTAAGTACCACTTGTTAACCGTTCGTTTGAACAATGAGATCGTGATTTCTCTGCTCGAAAGACAAAGAAGTAAGCATGAAGGTAAACGTTGTATAAGAATCGTGCAGCACGTGTATGCGAACTCCACTTTCGCGCTATGCTACGTTGGATCTTAAAAGATGATTTTGTGCAGTCTTCACGTCGTCGCGAAAAAGATTCATTCGCAGTTCAAGTATTGGCGTATTTAATGTAATATTATTTATTTACATGAATAGTTAAGGTAATCCGAGTTTAAAATTGTACATTCAAAGTAGTATCATATGAGTATTCCAGACTGTTTGAGGAATTTTAGTCTCTTTTCTTCTCTCCGCCACCATGGATTTGTAACGAGAATGAATTCAGAGGCTTAACGAAACAATAAAATCAAGACGGTTTGATGTATTTGTTCCTGCAGCTTGAAGTGTTACTGAGAGAGAAGCAAAGGCAGCTGGATATTGAGTAATAACATCTTCCCCCGTTATGTATTTCTTCATTTATCAACGGTATCTCCTCTTCTACGTTACTCCCAGATTCTGCTATAAGTCTTCCTTCAAACAACTGAGTGTGAGACGTGCATTTGACATTGCTATGGTGGAAGGGGAGCGACATATCCCACACTTACCCTCTCTTTCTTATTCTCTGAATGAAGTAACGTACAGATTTTTTTCGGAAAGACGATTTTCGTTCTGCCGAAAGGCTCTATTGCAACCTTAAACTAAAGAAAGTGAAGTCCTTGCTTATAAACCGGCGCTCTGTCGTGGAGTCGAGGCGCGAAGCCTCGTCAGCGCTCTAGCGGCGAAGGCCCCGAACGAGCAGCCTGTTATCGCCCGCTCTGCCGCCGCGTGGATTCATCCGTGGCTCGTGTCCCGTGTGGGCCTGGAAGCCCGGCGGATTTACTCACGGAGGATGGTACTACTTGGATTGCCAACAGTCCTCTATTTGGGAGGACAGTCCTTCATTGAGGTCAATTGTCCACTCGTCCTCCTTCGTATTTCGAATGTCCTCCTTTTAATAAATTTTTAACATGTTTTGTTATTTAATTGATCACATCACTAAAATCTGCTACGTTGTATCGTTTGTTGTTTGATTTAGAATATAAAACATGCATATCTTTTTTTCTGAACGCTGACGCACCAACATGACACACCATGCATGATAATGTCTCTGTCTAGCGACTGAAATAAAATGACGGTCAGACCATCTTCATCTGCATTTCGAGAACGCATCTTTTCACTTGAATCGCAAATGGCGAGATGAAAGAAATAGAGATGATGTTAGTCTAAATTAAGTTTATAGAAAAAGAAATGTGTTAATGAGTTTTTTTGATTTATCGAGTGTCCTGCCTTTTACATTAACATTGTTGGCAACCCTAGGTACAACCCAGCAATGCAGCGTCTCATGAACTGCTTTGTCCCTCAATATGATGGAATTTTAAGTGCTTTACTTTTAGATTATCCTCTAACAGTGACCTTCTAATATTATTCTAGGTAAATGTTTTATGGCAATTCGTGCTAAACTTACAAAAATTGTCGTGTGAGCTTGTTTATTGGCAATAATGCGAAAGGAATATCCGGCTTTGGATAGATCTAAAGGAAGCTGTCGTTAGTTGTTTGTAATCTGGATCATTTTCATGATTGGTATTTGCTGAAAGAGAAAAAGAGTCCCTCCTATACTAAAGACAATTAAAGGCAGTACGGGTAATGGAGAGAACAGCAATATACTTTAACGAAAACAACCAATATTTCGCTCACGGTCGTATTTCGTTCCTTCCCTCGATCTCGTTGAAAAGCCTTCAAACCCATCATTAAGAACCATCACATTAAGTATTAATAATCATTATAATCAATTTTTGGAGAATTTTTGCGACACTTCCGCGAACCCTGGGGTTCGCCACCTATAATTTAATTTTCAAATTGTATTTTTTTATAATACTTATAGTTTTACTCGTGTGTGATTTGTTTTGCTAACCCGTTCTTAAGCCTTTCCTGGGGGACGGTGTGGCGCTAGTGCGGAATGCGAGTGTTCCGCGAACGCGGTGTGGGCCGGCAGCTCAAGGCGCGGCGCGGCGAAGCGGCCTGTTGCGCGAGCGAGGGCCGGGAGCGCCGCCGGGTCGCGCGCCGAGTTATCGCCGGCCGCCGCTGGCCGCTGCCGCGTCGCCTATCGCCGCAATTAAACTCGTTCTGGCCGCTCTTCCTCTCCCCGCCCGCTCCGGAATTCCCCGGCGCCGACCGCGCCCGCGAGAAGTGCACCCGCGCGCCCGCAGCCTGCCCCCCCCCGCTCTCCGCCCCCCGTCATCCACTCCCACCCTCCGCCGCCCCTTGCCCAACGCTCCCCTGCCCACCCCTCCTGCCCCCCGCCCCGCCCCCGTCCCCCCACCCCACCCCCGCGCCATCATCAACCGCCCCGCCCCCATCGCTCCGCTCCGGCCCGATCTGCCACCACCGCTTCGTCGCGGTCCGCCTGGCCCTGTTTTGCCCCGTCCCGTCCAACTCCCCGGATCTTCACGCCCCGTCTTCACGCCCCGCCTTCACGCCCTCGTCACGGCTCGGCCCGACCCGATTCGACCCGGCCCGTCACGTTATGGCATGCTGCATCGTCACCACTCACTCTGTCGCCACCCGACCCGTCTCGGCATCACCACACTTCGCCAGCTCTTCCATGCTCTGCCTCTTGACTCGATCCGACATTATGTATCGCCACATTCTTTCTTGTTCTGACTCTTGCTTCCTTTCTCTTCGACCCGACCCGACCCGACCCGACCCGACCCGACCCGGCCCGGCCCGGCCCGGCCGGGCCTGTAACGTTATGTCTCACTCCGTCCCGTTTCTGCACTCATCGTCGCACTCCGCCAGCTCTTCTTCGCTCCGCCTCTTGACTCGACTCGATCCGACCCGGTCCATCACATCACGTTGCGTCTTTGCACATCTCGTATCATTCCGACCTCACCCGCCTCGTCTCGGTGCTCATCACCATGCTCCGCCCGCTCGTCCTCGCTTCGACCCCTCCCTACTCCACCCGACCTGGCCCGGCCCAACCCGACCCTACGTGGCCCATCTCGACCCGACCCGACCCGGCCAGTCACGTTGTCACGTCACCTCTCTTGCACTCCGCCCCCGGCAGACCCGTCTCTGCACTTAACCTCACTCTCCGCCCAATCTTCCTCTCCCCACCGGTCTCTCTCGTCCCTATCCGGTCTTCTGGAATCCTCCAGATCTCACGTTTACAGAAATAATCAATCACAGGATTCAAATGACAGCTTGATACGAACTTGAGTTTCGGCATGGTGAGTGTACTTGTACGTAGTGGTAAAGTAGTATTGTCAAAAGAGGAAGCGGCTAGTTCCCAATAGCATTTGCAAGACAGTGTATGTGAAAAAGTATTATTATTCGAATACCTTTTCTTACAATATTTAAAGTCCCCTCTTTCACTAGAACCACACCGCATGATGTCATTGATGAGTACTACATATTAGGCCGCTAAGCGGAATGCGCTAGTCAAAGTCATCAGATCGTCACTATCATCAGCTCTATCAATGGTGGTCTGAGTCATGCCTTCATTTTCACAGCATTTGATGCGAAGTTTCTTAAACCATCCTATACCATTCTGGATGCGCTGAAGCAAATCTGGATGCGCGGACCTCATTCATCTTCTCCATTTTCCGTGTTTGTTGGCAAAGCTTTTTAGACTAAAGGCCATCTTCATCGTTGCCACTATCGAGGAGAATGATACGATGGAAAGTTACATTATAGGTTATATTATTTAGGAACTACACCTGCTCTACAATTAGTCAAGTGAAGAATTTTTCCTTATTTTCTTTGCGTTATTCATCCAAACTACATTCTCTCGAATATTTCAAAACATTTAAGTACAATATTAGGAAAAAAGTTCACAAGGAAAACATTAAATTTACCATTTTGTGCAGATATCCCTTTTGTTACTTGAGTCTATTTATCGTTTAATGTTCAGAAAAACTTGTGTTGCCTTCAGTTGATTTAGTAATGTAACATTATTGCTTGTTCTTGCGAATCTCTCTTTTCTGTTGCAATACGAGAACTTCTGCTAAGTGAGTAATTATTCTCTAATAACTCTAGCAGTCATTGACCACAGAGTTGAGTGTTTTAGTCTTGACAGATAATAACGTTGAGATAAAGTAGAGAATTATCTAATACATTAAAATTACTCAATGTAAACAATTACATGAATTACCTTCGTAATGGCACAGACTACAGTAACGACGCCTAGGAAACAGCGAAGATCGTGGCGTTCTTCTTCTTACACCCAGACCTCACAGGTACAATAAATTTTTCTTTGCGTTCTCATGACAAACCATGTTTCCATTATTTATGAGGATGTCTTTTCTGCTTTAGAGAATTTTTGAATACCTACAATTTATTTCTGTCTCAGTGGACATAATCTTCAGAGTGGCGGTGCCCTGAATTTTTTAAGGCGATTTTTCATTTTTCAAACCTTTCAAACAAAAAAAAATCATTCGTTTACATTTTTTTAAAATCAAACACATCCATTTCTTAATTCTACACATACAAATTTCATAATTAAGTTAATTTTTAACATTACTTTCTTCTTCATAAATACACTTTTATAAATACTTTTCATAGTTATACAGCTCTACAAATACATGAACAAGAAAAGACATTTTCAAAACAAGTTTTTAAAACTTAAGTGTAATTCTCCGAAGCATTATTTGTTAATATACCAAGTAATGACACCTAAGAAGGCTTTTAAAACTAAATTCTAGCATTCAATGCTACCATTTATAATTTTATTTGCAACGAACCGCCGGTGACATTAACAAACTCGTTAACTTTCTGTAATTTACTAAGAAACTGAAATTACCAGAAATATAATTTCCCTTGCTAGGAATTTTAAGGTAACATTGGAAGAATTGAACGCTGACGGTCTTTGTTACATAGTTTTAATAATTCTTTAAATGGAACGTCATTGTCGTATTCGAGTTGCAGACCGTTACAAGCTCTTCGCCAGGCGATCTTCTGGGAGCAATAAAAAGATGTAGCTGAGCCAGCGTAAGAGCTTTGCCAACATTCACGATGTTATTTTACGAGACAGAATACTAATCGGCACGGAAAGTAGAATTGCTGGTAAGAATTTGTGGGCTTATATTTAGATATATAACGGAAATATTCCACCATTACAACGATTAAGATGATGCACATTACAGATATAAATAAAATATAGTAATTGTCACAGGTATAATAAGTTTTTCAATAGCTTCAGTTGAGAGAAGATTTTTCTATGTCCATGTGGAGTTATTATTTTACGAAGTTTCCTCGAAAATGTAGTTACTCCTGTAAGAGGCTTCATCGTCTGTTAAATAGAACACGCAAGATCCCTCAGATTAAAAAGACGAACGTACGTGCCTTAATGTGTGGTACTTCGAAATATCGAAATATTACAGCAAACTAATTAACTCATATTATTAATAAACTAACACAGTAATTCATTCCCTTGGTGATTATAGAATTCGCCATTGAAGTTACCATTCACACAAATGCCTGTTAGGCCTGTAGAATAGATTCTGTGATTTGCTAAAGACGACTTGTGGGGTGGTTATTGATTGAGTTGTCTTGTTTTAAAAAATTATATTTTTTTCTGTATTCAAATAAGTATCTACTACAACTTTCACTGCGCCTATTCTTGCAACATTCTTTCGCTTTTTTTTAGTGTAACATGAAATTCAGTAGAATTTGTTTGAGATGATGCCTTTACGAGAATTCTTTTCACACTTTTGATACTAAATGATAATAATGATGACGACTCTAAGGAAAACAGTAATATCATTGAGAGATCATTCTCTTCTTTGAGATATTTATACATATATGTGTATATACTAATACATTTTAGAAGTTCTACCAGCATTTTTCATCATTAACCGTGTCTCCATCGCAGTTTCCATGTAAGTCTGTCGCTACAGTCTTCTGCTGTTAATCCTCTTCCAGCCATCGCCTTGTCCACTGCTTCCTTCCATGTGATTCTGGGTTTTCCTCGTCTTCCATTCATACATTTTATATTTATTTAATCCTGAGGCATCTGGTACGCTGACTGCTACTTCCCGGTCTACTTTCATATCACAATTGTTTGTTAGAGATCTAGCCTATACGATCACGATCGAGCCTAGATCCTATACGATCACGATCGTATTGAGAGGGATGTAGGACTTCAATTTAGCCGCAGAGCTAGTATTTGGCCAGGGCTAAAAGTCCTTGGGAACCGAGAAGCATGAGGCAGAGGGAGAAGGAGGGAGGAAGCACAAGGGGCCCGAGGCGGTCCGGACTTCCCGCCCCACTCGTCCCACGCGGCCGCACCACCCCCGCTGCTGCTCCCAGCGCCTCTCCCAGTTCCTTCCCCCTATGACGCTCTCGGTTCTTTCGGGGTGCCTCCCGGTGTGTTTCTCTATGGTGCCTTCGCGGTGCTATCCCGGTAACTCTCCGTATGACGCCCCCGGTGCCTCTCATGGTGCCTTTCCAGTCTCGCTCCCGGTATCACCCTCAGCGTCAATCCCGCCAATCCCCGTTGCCGCTATGATAAGCACTGATCCAAGGGAGCGAGAGACGAGGAACATCTAATGACCTTCGTATTGTATGATTTGAGAAATAATGCGTGCATAATTAGAGCATTTTAATAGAGATGAAACGTGTCAGTTGTGTGTCCTATCCGGAATATAGTTTTGCTGACACAAATAGTTCTGGTTTAATGTACGCTGTGGAAATCGAAGAAAACGGCTGCAGCAAGTATCGTTATATAGCAATCGTGTGTCAATTTATCTTTGGACAGCCAAAATTATACGAAACGTTTCGATATAGTAAACTGTTACTTGGATTGCGCCACGTCAAGCTGCTACGATAGGAATCGCAAACGACGCGCAGCTTCATAGCTCGCTGGCGCACGACGTCGTCTTTATCCGCTCGTATCTACGACGTCTGCAGGTGAGGGGCGTCCAAGACTGCGCCGCGCCGCCCCTCTCCTCCGGCTCAGTGCGTGCGGCGGCGGCGACGCGGGGCGGGCGGGAGACGCGGCCCAGACGGCGTCCCGGGCCGCCCGCGCTTCTTCTCGCCCCCGCTCCCTCCACCCCCCCCCACGCCGCCGGCGCCGCGACGCACCCTCCGGCGGAACGGCGGCGGCGGTGGCGGCGTCCCGGCGCTACTGCCGCCTCTCTCCCTCGCTCTCTCGCAGGCGCTCCCCTACACTCTCGCCCTCGCCGCTGCTCCTGCCGCCGCTCCTGGCAGCGCTCACCCCTCGGCGGGCGCCCCATCGCCCACCCTGCCGCTCCCACCGCCCTCGCCACCTGGACATCCCCCATCGCCGCCATCTCCATCCAGACAGCTTTCGCCACAGCGTCTGCCGCCGCCTCCACAGTTGCCACGGCGCCGCCGTCGCCGCGCGCGCGCTGCGCGGAGCGGGGCGGAGCGGGGCGGAGGAGACGGGGCGGAGCGGGGCGGCGCGGGGCGGCGCGGCCGGCGGGGCAGGGCGAGTCCCGTGGAGGGGCGCTGGCGTCGCGGTGTCGGCGCCACCGCCGCCGCTGCCTCCTCCGAACAAAGTGATGAGTCCGCCCTGAGTGCGGGTGCGGGCGCTCGCCCCCGGGCTCCGGGGCGCGCGGCGGCGCCGGGGGCGGCGAGGGCGGAGAGGAGAGGAGAGCGGAGGAAGCGAGAGGAGAGGCTGCGCGCAGATAGTCGCCGCGCGCGCGGGCGCAACAAATCTCGACCCTCGCGCGTATTCATCATAGATAATGTAACTGAAAGAGCGAGAGCGTACAATCCATTTAAACTTTAATGGGTCGCTCGTCGCGGCGCCGTCAGTGCGCGAGCCAGCGCTACGCCCGGCCGAGAGGAGAGGAGAGGAGAGCGACTTGGCGGCCAAGGAGGGCTCCGCGCGAAGGAGAGGAGACGAGAGCAAGAAAGATGTACAGGAGAGAAAGCTTGGCGATGGGACTCATAGTTGATGAGATTCGTGTACGTGAGGGGCGGCAACTTACGGTACGAAATATGGCACAATGGACCATGGGCGCATTATGCACTTCTGACTGCGAACCAAAGTTCAGCCGAATTTATTTTGGTGGACTTAGAGGTTCATTCATTACACGCTCATTCAATTTCATTTCCTTTTCCCGTGCTCCTCTTCTTCAGTTCGACAATTACTTGCTGTTCTCGTGCATTTCTTGATTGCAGCTGTGATTTTCTATCCAACAAATGTTTATATTGATTGCGAGTTACAGCAGGTGTCATGAAATTAGTCTGGATTGTACTAAGATGTGGGTGTGGAGCTGAATGAAGTGCAACACACGATGTGAAGATCAACGAGGAAGAGTAGACACGATGGATGGATCATCTTGAATGCTCGAAAATATTTTAAATGTTGTCTTTAACAAAAAGAGAAACTAAATAATAATGTCAGCGAACAAATCGATCACAAGAGAGAGGAAAATAACTTGACCAATAAGAGTGTTTCTACTGGCTAGGGATAAATAAACGGAAATATTTAGACAAAGAGTTAAGATCAAAATACAATTTAGACATAGGAGTGAAGATAATGGTGGTTAACATTAAAGATTTGTAATGGGCAGTGTCTGCTCTCCTTTTTCAATTGATTTTATTACCAGATAGCGAATTCTAACGTTATCTAAATGCACAAAGTAGAGTGGTGTCATTGATTGGACCTTTTCTTCGATATGCATCTGGTATATATTATATCTACCTGTAACTTTGCACAATCGTACGATTTGTGGAAGTTCATGAAAGTCGTTCATGACATTCAATTTGAAGTGCGTGTTGTCCTCGTGATTTAGTAAAATATCGATTAATGGATACTGAGGGAACTTTTAAATGTCTAAAATGATAATACGTAAGAATTTCTTACTTACTGATAATATTGTCAGGGTATCTTTCTCCTATAATTGTACACGTTCTTTATTCTGTGATTACATTGACTTGTTCAACATGTTGAGACATGACTCTATTGGTTGCACTTTATATCGAAAAGAAGATTTATCCACTTTTTTATTACCCTTATCCTGCAATACACGTTTTTCTATCGGAAATTTGCAGTTTTCCAGTGCACGGTTACAATCCTTTCTCTTTTTACGGGTAAGAGCGAGAAAGTAAAAACTATTAAGAACGATCACAATTATTGCAGGTGGGGAGCAAGATGTGAGTGCGCATTTTCGGCAGGAATTGGTTGTTGTGATTGTAGCATTTAAAACACCAACGGCACTTCAAGATGCGAGTGACTGAGATTCTAATTCACGATGTCAAACTGCACTTTCTATTAATGTTAGTTGATCGACTCTCACATTGTTAAAAGTATGAATGCAATTGTCATTTGTTATAATTAGAAATAAAAGAAACTAGGGAAGGGAAATGGGGAGAAAATAGTCTTTAAAAATCCGTACGATAAACGAGATTAATATACTCTTCTTAAAACTCTTGAGCCTGATTAATATTGTTCATAACTGATTATGCTGTTAAGTTTACACTGGTTCACAACACGATGCAAATGTAATGTGATGTCACATGCGTGCTGCTACTGAAAGTCATTGTCGCCTAAGGACGGGAGGGAACAACTGATGAAGTCGGATTGTTTGATTGATTAATTGATGTTTCCGAGCGCGTCAAATGCTGTGGTCATTCGTCCCTTTAGTGAAGTGCATTTTTCTGTTGTTTTGTTTCGCCTGGAGGTAGCGATGTTCCACTCTTCCTGGATTTGGAGATCCGGCGCCAACCTTCCCGTCGTTTTGCAGGGAAATTCCTTGTCCAGGTAGCTCTTCTAGTGGGATTGTGCCTCAGCCGGGGGCAAACTCTAAGCTTGATCTTCCGACATCTGTGGTAGAGTATTGCAAGAAAGTGTAAAGGTGTGTAAGGAGAGAGGAGAGGACAAGGAAGAAGGGGGATAGATCGCGCGCTGTCCGTGTCCCGTTTGTTATTCGCCTGGTATTGATCGGAGAAATCACAGAAAACTATCGATCAGAGCAGGCAGCATAGAATTCTCCACCAGACAGGGCTCAATTCGATCTAGCTGAGAAACAAGTATCAAAAATTCACCACCTTTGAAATCGAACCCAAGGACCGCCCGGTCAGAAGCACTGCAGTGACATCAGTTGATGCCCTGAGCCTCCTTTGCCGGTGCTGCATGACGTGGAATTGCAGTTGGGGCCTTAGTCACTAGTTCAAGAAGTTGTTTTTGAAAAAGACCCCAAATAGGGTCGAAAAGTCATGATTGTATAAGAAGAAATAAATTGTTATAAAAATACTGAGTCTGTTTATTAAGATCAAGAAACCATTACAATAAATAAAACAATGTAACAGACGTTAATATATTCATTATTTGCATAAGACTCCATTGATTCTTCGATTTTGGTGTACATCCACATTGATCATAATAAATTACTCCAAATTTTGAGAGGCAGCGGCAACGCTGGCTCTGAGCTAAATTGAGCCGGTGTTTGGAGTCGGAGTTCGAGGTCTTCGAGGCCTCTGTGCACCGCGGACCATTGGTGGCTGCTGCGCTATCGATCCCGAAGAAGACATTCCACCGCCGCCACCGCGGTCGACCCCGCCTTTCCTCCACATCCATCGACGCCGTCGCCCTCCCTAGCCTCACCTCCCTCGTCGCCTTTGCTACTTCTCGATGTCCACTGCTCCACTGCCTCGTTCCTCCCACTGATCACTTCTTGGGCATCCCCATTCTTTTCTCTTGTAGTGGAAGTACAGTAATATGGGTAACCATAACGCGTTGCAAGTGCGCCTGAAGTTATAATCTGGGAACTATTATTTTCGAATTGTGTCCAGGCATGAGGGGTAATTTCCTCCCCAGAAGTTGGGCACTTAGTGGTTATTTTCGATGGTTTCTTATAAATGATACAAACCGTAATATTTCCTTAGCGTATTACATAGATGTGATATTTAAGATTATTAGCCGTACAAAAACAACGGAGAATGACGACTCACTGATTATTTTGTGTTTGATTATATGCAGTTTATGAGGTGAATTGCAAAAGGTGTTTGCTACACTATTGGGGGCATCAAAGGTTCTCTAGGCTTTCAGACCTAGACAACAGCACTGCAGTAGACGTTGCGCACACATGAAGAACAGTTCTTTCTAAGGCGGTAAAGTTAAGATCTGCTCCGCTGCCATATTCGACCCCTCAGTTTTCTTGCCCCTGTCATCGCTCTCTCCGCCTGGGTGCCGCTCTTCAGCCTTCTGGATCTCCACGCCACCCGCTAGCCTTCAGTGAGACCGACACCGCGACAAGAGCACCTCGCCTTTGGCTCCTCCTCCGCGTGGCTCTACTGAGTCTCTCTTCTTGCAGCGTTGAGCGCCCTTCGGGGCCACGACATAACGCTCTTAAAATCACAACATGGGTGCAAAATATCATCGCGTCTGAAATGGATACCCCGATCTTAATTTCTGACAATTTTAGTTAACGTTTGTAGTTTTTTTGGCCATCAGGTTATGAAAGTTTATTTTGCACGAAAATGCATAACTTGTCTCAGCCACAATATATATTTGTTCAAAACGAGAACACGAGCCAAGGAAGTTGTGGATGGGAAAACTAGTTTCGATCTTTTCTTTTTTTTTTTTTGTGCACCTTGCCCATCAACAGAGTGAGATAACAATTGATAAATAACCCCTGGGTTACCGATCTATTAAATATGATCTTCCAATTAATAAACAAAGGTATCCTCAGCTGATATCTTAGAGAACTCGCTAGCAAAGCCCTGCTGCAAACGAAGATCTTGAATTCAGGGCATAAAGTTGCTCTCAAATGTACGGCGCCCCATTGTCTGGCTTGAGTTGCAAAGTGTTGCGGACCACTTTATTCTCTTGGGAGGGCACTTCTTCACTCTGGAAGCAACATGATATACCTACATGATTCATGTATCCGCTGAGGGCGTTATTTTTTCGTCTCCCAAAAGTAGCTAGAAACTTTTCCCATTTTCGACCATAAGATACAAATAAAAATAATAATTTTATGGTGATGAGACGTAACTAATTCAACATTCCCATGACAAAACGTTTGCTGCAAACGGATAAAAAACTGTCCGTACGTTTTGAAATGCTGCAGGTAATTAATTGCAAGACAAGAATGAAACGCAAGTTTATTAAATGTTTTTAATACATTCTTTGGTAATTAAAAATTATTAAAAACTCAGAGATGATGCACGGTGATTGTTTTCAGAAAAGAACGTTGAATTAAAATGTTTCAATAAAATTTAAATATTTTATGGTTGTTGGTTGTAATAATGCTTTTAGTATTAATGGTGAAGAGCAGGTTGTAAGGTGCGTTTCCGTCTTACCATTTATACATTAACACGGGATATTGTAGAAAATTATTATTATTATTATTATTATTATTATTATTATTATTATTATTATTATTATTATTATTATTGTACTTTGTAATATGGCTTTCTCGTTCCTCCTCTTTAAGCCAACCGCTTTCCGCCTTAGCACCGTGGTTTCCCGTGTCTCCGTGCACGCGTGCGCCCGTGCTTCTGCAGGCGTGGCGGCGTGGCGGTGGACCGGTGCGCCGATCATCTCTTACGCATGTGGCGCTGGCGGGCGCAACACGCGATCGATGACGACGCTCCAGTGACACGGCGCCGCGCCGCGCCGCGCCACGCCGCGCGTCCCGCAGCTGTGCACACAGCGCCTCCTGGCTGCGGCCTTGGCAGAGGCGGCGGGGCGGCCGCCACGCGAAAGCCACTGCACGCCACATGTCTTGAAACGCTCCCGATGAATCGGAAGGAATTTTGTCTAAAACATTCTTCTCTTAGAACACTAATATAACAGAACATTAACATTAACAAGCGATCTTCATTATCATCATCTTAGATGAATATGAATGGTTTGTTGAGGTATCACATACTTGATTCATATTTCGGAGTCCGTCAAGTATGGTCATTAGTCCCGCATGTGTTGTCCATGTTTTATCGCGGGAGGTGGCGGTGTTCTCTCGCTCAATGTTGAGATCCGGCGCTGGCCTACACGCCGGCTTGCGGGGGGGGGCGGTTCTTCTGTCACGTATGTCCCACCAGCGGAGCACCGCCTCAGCCGGGACTGTGTCCCCGACCTGTGTTGTAGAGTAGTGCATATTAGTGTAAGTGTATGTAGGTAAGGGGTGAGGATAGGGCAAGGAAGATGCAGGAAAGATCGCGCGCAGTCCGTGGCCTGTTTGTGTGGGTACTGCTCCGGCATTCCTCTGGCGTTGATTAAAAAAACACGGAAAACTACTGATTAGAATTCTCCTTCAGATAATGACCGAATTCGACCTAGCTGTCGAGTTATTTGATCATAATGGAATCATTTGAGATGATTTAGATGATGCAGTGAGAATCATGGTGTACATTACATGATCTAGAATACCATAATAACATCCCTACCATTGTACGATTTGATTTATTTGATTTGATTTATTTTCTTAAAAAAACAGTGTGCGATGTATGAGGGAGAGGTATAATTTGCGTACTTATTTTTTAGCTTCACCACCATATTTCAATATCGCCACCCTCGTACGAAAAGTTGTCGTCGTGGCTGACTCTGCTGTTTGATCGGCAAAATAAATGTTTTTCATAAGTACTCTGGAAGTTTAATACTCACGAGAAAAGTCTTGAAACTGCAAGAAATTGTGCTTTACTGCTAATTTCCCCTCTGTAGACATGGAGTTCTCCAGTTTGGCACTCTGTGCGTTACTAATTTTGTCATTCATATTCTCAACCAGACGGTGGTCTTAGGCTTATTTACACATCCTGCTCCATCGTTGCGCGCTGGCGAATATGAGGTGTGATTATAAACGAGAATTGTTTGATGATTTAATTTTGCAGCAACTTCACTTAAACGTTTTGGCACTCTTAGAACAGATTAACATGATACTTTGAATTCAAGAGCTGATTATGTGCTCCAACGCATTCGATAATGTTAACTTCAACTTTAATTTTACAAATTTCTTTAATTAATCTACTGTCATGTTTCGAAGAGTATTGTGAGCTTAGTGATAGAAATAGCCCTACAATTTTACCTTGAATATGAACTCTAATTGAAAAGAATTTTTTTCCCTATATTTTCTTGATGTTTTGAAGATATTTAAGAAATATTTAACTTTTGCACTAATTTATGATTGCAGCATAGAAACTATTTATAATTAATACATAATGTGTGTATGTGGTATTTTTGTGTCGATAGTCCGCCCAGCAGACGCTGTCCTCCATGCCTGAACCTAGTTAAATTCCCATGTTAGGGGGTAAGAGCGACATATGGCGAACGTTACTTATTTCCTTTACCGTAACTAGCAAGATTCTCCTTTCTGATCTTTTATTCGATACCCAGCCACAGCAACTGGGACGATTTTAAAGGAAAGCTGCTACTCTATTTTTGCATCGACCAGAAATCGAATCCGGGACCACACCACGGGAAGCTAGTACGCTGCCCTTAAGCCATCCTAGAGACGCATAGATAACATGAAAATACAATATAGATGTTTTGAGGTAAGGAATACAAATCAGTGAATATGTGCGTCCGATTCACGTAGACAGTCCGGTTTTCAGAGGCAAGGAGGTTGCTTGTGAAGACTTGCAGGGGTAGTTGTTCCCGCGTTTGCCCCTAAAATGTGTGAACCTTTTGCAAGTCGTTCGCGTAATGAAACGCAAAGTCGGCTCCCAACTTGCGGCATTCGCCGATCAGCGAACTACTGCTCGCCCAATCCCGAACAGCTGCTGTGTTCGGAGAATGTTCGCTTCCTTTGATGTGTCCATAAGACCGACACGCGGTGGGTAGGGCGAGCACCGACCGTTCGTTACTCGGCAAATAGCAAGCAACTCATCCACACTACTCGGGATTCGGCGAGCGGTTTCTCGCTGTACGCCGAATAACGAATGTGTGGAGCCGCCTCAAGTCGGAATGCGAGCGTACTGGCCTAACCGGAGCGCTGTCTCCCGCCCTCGCGGCCCTGCATCTCTTGCTTGGCGGTGGCCCGGCCCGCCCGCGGCCTTCGTCGCCGCCGGCATTCAGATGCTAATTGCACGTCGGCGGCGGTGCTGGAGGCGGAGGCGGCCGGGGTGGTCGGGCGGTCGGGGCCGGGGGCTGGGGCGGAGGCGGGAGCGGCGCTGTCGCGTCGCGCGTTGCGTCCGGTGCTAATTGGGTGCGGCCGGACTCCGCCCCCGCGACGGGGGATTTATCGCTTGCGGCCGCTCCCGCACACGCTCCTACTCCCGATCCTGCTCCTGCCCCCGCTCCCGCTCTCGCTCTTGCACTCGCTCCCGCTCCCGCTCTCGCACTCGCTCCCGCTCCCGCTCCTGCTCTCGCACTCGCTCCCGCTCCCGCTCTCGCACTCGCTCTCGCACTCTCTCCTGCTCTCGCATTCTCTCCATCTCTCGCACTCGCTCCCACTTTCGCACTCGCTCCCACTTTCGCACTCGCTCCCGCTCTCGCACTCGCTCCCGCTCTCGCACTCGCTCCCACTTTCGCACTCGCTCCCGCTCTCGCACTCGCTCCCGCTCTCGCACTCGCTCCCACTTTCGCACTCGCTCCCGCTCTCGCACTCGCTTCCACTCTCGCTCTCGCTCCTGCCCTTGCAACCGCTCCCGCTCACCACTCCATTTCCTTTGCTCACATACTCTTGATAACGCTCCCGCTCTTGCTCCCACTCACTCAACCGCTCCAGCACTCCATCCCCTGCGCTCACATTCACTTGCTATCGCTCTCGCACTCCCTCCCTCTCGCTTTCCCCCGTGCACTCGCTCTCACTCTCTCACGCCGTCTCCCTCTGTCACAAGCTCTTGCTATCGCACTCGTTCCCGCTCTCGCTCTCCACCCCCTTTGTGACATGCTCTTTTTGTCACACTCCCTCCCGATCCTACTCGCGTCTGTTCCCGCAAGCAGCCCCTACGCTCATGCGCCCTCGCCCATCCGACCGCTTCTCCCTTGGCCGTCTGATTTCCATTCGTCGTCAGATCAGTTTCTTCGTGAACTCTACCACCGATCTCCGTCTTCTCTTTTCTATCTCCCTAATTTGTTACATTCCTCCTTAACTTCGTGTCCCTCGATCACTCACTCTTTGTTCTATTTATTCCACTTTCCTCTCCCTGTTTTCCTTCTTTTTTCAGGCACTGTTGTACCTACTTGTCTCCCATCAGTATATCTGGCGTTCTGTTTATCTGCTCATTAGTCATCTCACATTCTTCGTACCTGTGCATTCTCCAAGCTAATGCTCACCAACTCGCTGCCATCATGCTCCCTGATGTATCTTTATTCAGCCCTTATCACTTCCAACTGAACTAATTACTTTGTGCATTGATATATCTTCCTGTAATTCCATTCAACTCTATTCTTGGAATTATTTTTCCTTTCCATATCTCCAAGCTTTACTTTTAAAAATTCAATCGTGTTCACCGTTTACGGCTACTGAAACCTGGACGGCCACCATACATCACTTTCTGTTTTTCTCTATATCGTTCTACCTGTTACCTATATTTTCTATTTTCCAAGTTTTGATCAAACAGTCACTCACCTCATATCTTAATAATTAATTTTTGAATCGGTCTCGTTTTCCTTACACTCCTTTTTCTCCCACCGTTCTCAACCCTTCCTCTTCCTTTCCGTCTCTCGCGGCCACTGCTGGTGGCTGCTACCTGCGGTCTCTGCCCCGCTCCGCCACGCCCCCTGCGCCCCCCGCTCCACCCCTTCCTCTCGCCCCCGCCCAGCCACGCAATCGCCACCTCCGCCGCCGCGCATGGCACCGCACCCGCCGCCGCGGCTCCGGGGTCGACAACCGCGCGCCCCGCGGCGGCTAACCGCACCGCTCGCTTCGTCACCTCTGCGACGGTTGGCGACGACCGTCCAGGACCCCGACCTCAGCAACGGGCTCTGCTGTGGGGGCGAAATGGCACACATTGAAGATTCTGAGCAGAGCTTCAAATTTCAGAACGAATGGAAAAATAACCTACTTTTTTGTGATAAATCACGTGCAAACTGTATGTGCATTCGTTGTTGCTCTTGTTTGTTTCACTTCACACGCTATTTCATTCGATATTATTTTAGTTTCTTAGGACTTTGTAGATCAGTTCCATAAGATATAAATAAATTATCATTGAATGGTTTGAACTATTTCATATGAACCGAAGACAAAATGTTTGCCCTGTTTCATAGTATTTTAAGATTTTTCATTCTAAATATATTATAGCTCAAATTTGATATTATCAATATTGGTGAAATGTGTGTCCAATTAATAAATAGGAAATGTGATTTATCTTTTTTTCTAAATACAAAAACTCTGTTTGCAAAGAAAATAATATTTAAGTATTCTTTTATAGATGTTAGATTCAAAACAGGCTCAAACCTAACCCATGTGTCACACTATACTTCGTTTTTTCTACGGAGGCAGCTGAGGATATTATCTTGAAGATGGAATATGGCACGGCTTTTCGCGTCTTTCTTGGTCGTGCCGCTAGAGTAGCTTGATCTGCAGCAATGCTTGAAACAGTCGCGATCGACATCTTGCAGAAGGACTCAGAAAGACGCAAAAAGTCGTGCCATATTCCATCTCGAAGAGAATACCCTCAGCTGCCACGTTAGAAAACCCAAGTATAATAACGAAAGGAAGACCTCCCTCAGTTTAGAGCCAACTATAGCTAAGAGGTCTGCTGGTTGTCCACCTGTTCTGTTACCCTCGATTCGGCATCTTCATCAAGAGCCCAGCGGCCGATGACAAGATTACTCCCTGTAGATGCAACCGCGCGACGCAAACCTGCGAGGGGATCACCCCTCATCTCTCAGACATACACTAGGGGACTCTCAGGGGACGGCTTCCTTGTTCGCTCTGTTCTTGATCGCAGCCTCTCCACGTTATTTATTCCGACATTCACTTCTGTTGAGAAATCCTCTGTTCTCTGTCACTATCTGCATCCAATTAATATTTTCGATACTGTGTCTTGCTCATTGAAAATCCCAAGAATATGTACTTCGGCTTATTTCTGTAGTATTTCTTGTTCTCTAAGTGCCGCATACCTTTCGTTATCTTGCAGTCTATTTTCCCATGATTTCGCTTTGTTGAGAAACATCTCACTCTCAAATCACATTAGTTAATAAGTCAGTTCCGTGAATATTCTATATTTTTTAGTAGCTTACGCTCGGCAAACCTGCGGTCACTACGAATGATCCTCACCTTGTCTGAAATATCACTCTCACAGTCATCATTATATTGGTGGTTTAGGCCAACAATACTATTGGAGAATGTGGAGTGGCGATGAACAGCCCAGAACCGATCGAAGTTAATGCCGGCGTGATGAAACTAATCTACGTTGACCTAGTATCTACACACGATTCTCGTGGCTAGCCCCCTCCCACCGCAATCGCCAGCGGCCCTTGGCTTCCACCCCTCCGCAGCGGATTCCCCGCCGCCCCCGCCGCCTTCCCTTCCTCCCCCCTTCCGCCCGCCTGTCATGGCGGCGCCGCCGCCCACGCGCTTCATCGCTGCTGTCCACACGTCGCCGATACAGCGACGCTCTCGAATTAACGATGCCCCTCCCCCGCCCCTTCCGGCCGCCCTCCGCCGCCACCGCGCTCCGCCCCTCTCCCAGCCCCGCCGCCGGGCCGGCCCGCCGCCACACATCATCGCGCTGAGTGCAGCGATACATCACGCGCG
This sequence comes from Teleogryllus occipitalis, assembly GCA_011170035.1. Taxonomy (NCBI): domain Eukaryota; kingdom Metazoa; phylum Arthropoda; class Insecta; order Orthoptera; family Gryllidae; genus Teleogryllus; species Teleogryllus occipitalis. The sequence continues at coordinate 201,710 of BLKR01001342.1, forward strand.
GCCGCCTCCGGCCGGGCGGCGCGGCGCGGCGCGGGGCGGGGCGGGGCGGGGCGGGGCGGGGCGGGGCGGGGCGGGGCGGGGCGGCGCGAGGCGGGGCACGGCGGGTAGGGGGCGGGGCCGGGCGGGGTGGGCACTGCGCGCGCTCGCGCGGCGCTCCCGATACTGTGTCCTCGAATAAATCTAACTTTGCGTTCTCGACAGTAATTAGGGCCCCTTCGGAGACGTCGCGTTGCCGCCTCCGCCGCCACCGCCACCGCCACCGCCAACGCCCCGCCGCCGGCGCGGACGAGTTAAATCAGTGCGAACGCTGCTTAAGTGGATTACCGCCCGGCCCGCGGGCCCCGCATCCCGTACGTTTTCGGCCGGGTTGGGCACGCCTAGGTCCGCGCGGAAACGCGAACGGCGGCAGGGTCGCTGGTGGTGGTTGCGAATTTACGAGTGGATGCGGGCATTGTGGATTGGATGCTGGGTGGGTGCGGGGTTGGCTTCTAAATGTTGACGGAGAGGTGTGAAGGGCGGAATGGTGGCGGTGCTTGCGGACGTCGGAGTGGATTGTCGGGGACGAAGGTTGTGGATTGGTGCCCGGCGCGTGTCGCGTTTATCCACTACTCACCAACCGGTTTCATTGAATCTAATTGTGCGCTGAAACGTGTCTGGCGCGGGGTTGCTGGATGAAGTTAGTTGTTGCGATGTTCGGTTGTGTTTTCGAGGTAGTGGTTGCGTCGTTGATGGTAGGATTGTGACATTCGCATCGGAAATGGAGACGATTTCTATTATTAGAATAAGGCAGTTCGGATTATACTTGTACAAGGATCAAGCGCAATGATCTGTATCATCACACATGGAACACTTTATAAGAAATGTAAGAATTCGGTAAGATCACCGTAAGAAATCAGTATAAGAATCTAGTGATTTGAAATTAAAATCTCCTGTATAAAGTTGTGAAACTTGCTTCTTCAAAATGCTGGCGATTGACAGATTTCTCTGACTGCTGGTAGTGATTGTTGGTATTATTTACAGTGGTGTTTCATTGCATTTAGCATATACTTGTGACCCATCATCTTCCAACTCCTAACCACTTTGCAATGCATCAGCAACGTCTTCGCAGCTCCGTGTAGTTGTAGCTGAGTCAGTGTATTAACAAAGTTCGAAGAATCGTAAACTGCCACAAGGAACACCTCTTAAAAATCAGGTGAATAGCGAAAAGGGAGCTGGGTGCTTCTCTCATTCTGGATGTTGTTCTTTTTCGATATAAAAGTTGTAACAATAGACTTAATATTACGAAACGTAGACTTTATATTACCAAGCTGTAGATATCTTTACTGTTGTCAAAATATAAGATTTTGGGTGAGGATGAAGACGGTATCACACCCACAGGATATATGAATCTTTCTAGTGTATAATTTCTTGAAACATTTAGTCGAAGATGAGCCCTCATTTTCTGATATAATAAGTGACATAAAATTCAGCTATTAAATCTTATCAGAACTGTTGTTTGCTAGTCTCATTTGATGAAAAATCAATTTCTGGGTTAATCAATATTTTTCCGTATTTAGTATTACCAAAGTACTTTGAATCATAAAAGCCTAAATATATACGTTCATTTTTTTTAAATATTTTTTCATTTACCACAAATCTTCCACAAAAAACATATGAATGTCATTAAGCTTTTTTTATTCCTATTTTTGAAATGACAAGTTACGATGTATATATATATATATATATATATATATATATATATATATATATATATAAGTTAAAAAAATTGGGATATAGCAATATATAATATTGGTTTCATTTGCAATATTAGTAGTTATTTACAGGTTTAATGAGTGCCAGAGAATTTTCCTCAATTCTCTCGAGATTTCCTCGATCGACGGGCGTACAGCGGCGGAATCCGGGCCAGTGTGGGCCTTGCGGGCCCGCCTAAAAATACATCCGAACGGTCTGCCTGACATTGTGATCCCGAAGCGTATTTCCGAAATTAGCATCGCGCTGCACTTAGGGCGGCGGTTATTTCAACTTTCCTTCTGCATCGCAGAGGAAGCATAAGTATCCCTTCATACGAGTAGTCTGCTCTCATTATCCTCTAGAAACATATCATATCATCTGACACTTTCCATGAATTCGCGAAACAGACGGCTTTGCAGCCAAATTTTTCATTCTAAAATGCTTAATAGACTCTAATAAGTTTATGATCGCAATAAGTATTTAAAAAGAACATTAGAGTTGCTACAGATGAAGACAGTATTTGTTATTTAATATCTCTGTAATTTGTTCTCTGGGAGAAAAATTATATATACTCCAAAGAGAACATTCTCCCTTAATGGGAGAATTTAGAAAAGTGAGCATCTTTTTCTCTCTCTCAATTTTTCTTGTATTCAAATAATAATTGTTAATAAAATGTTTAAAAAATTAATTTTAATAAACTGTCTCGAGCACTACATTACGAAACCACCTTGAAATTGCTTTAAAATTATTAAATTACACTGAGACATTGAAAATGTGGAAGTGATAACGTCTGTGACATGAAAGTAAACGCTACATTTCTGTTGGGTGTGATTTGATTGAAGTTCTTGGAAGACGTAGATTGAGCAGACACTGTTGATTTCTTCTTTGATCGTTTCAGTACTTTCGACCCACAGCGAGCTCAAACTATCAAGCTAATGCAACGTAGCAGGGCGATTGCCCGAAAACTTTCCGATCTCGCCCGATTACCTCTTCGTTCTTTCTTGTGACTGTTGGCCAAATAATGATTGGACTCTATGTGAGCCAATCTACAGAGATGAATTCAGTCGCAACGTCTTTTTCTCCTTGACGCCTTATTCATTCCTCCAACTTAACGGAATTTTGAAAATAATAAAAAAAGCATTCGAAGGAGAGTTTGGTCATGCATGTGTGGCATAAACCACCTGTTACCTCTTCTTGATTAAATTTCATTGACAAATTATGTTTGGAGCATTCACAAAGTAGGTTATGGTATAATTTTTCTAGTACTATATGTGCTACAACTTCATTGCGTCGAGCTTGAATTGATGCCTTATTTTACGTGGCGAGACTCAGGCTATGATGCCTACTCTTCCATCTGACCACGCAAATTTCGCTACGCTTCTTTCACCACGAGTTTCAGCAAGTGGCACCTGCGTTATTGAATATAGGTATACTGTGCTGACGTGAGAGCCTAAGCAGTATTTCTGTATAAGTGAAACCACACTATACATTTTTCATTTATTCGGAAGCGCTTATCATTATTCTCTTCCTAGTGTATTAATGCAGATTTTAGCGTTGATAAGAATTGAATGAGCCTAAGACAAACGTGCTACTCTAGTACTTCACAAAACATTCCGTTCTGAAAAATTATGTTTTAAGAATTTCTAGCATTATAAGTTTGACCGTCGATTTTGTAACTCAAGTATTTATCTTTCTTTTATTATTCATCATAAATCAACAGAGGTAGGGCAGAAAAGCACTCCTGCTTGTGTAAATAAAAAAAACTCAGCGAGTATCTTCTACTTAAAAGTGCTTTTTTTATTCCATCGAATGTAACCGAGACTTTTGACTCTCAAGTTCAAGTTACGAATTTCGCTTCTGTCGGTGTAAAAATGATAAGAAGCGTGAGCTAATCCCAAGTTAAGAGAAGGCGCGTGCGTCCGGCGCCAGGGGGCGGGGCGAGCGGAGCGCTGCCGGGCGTCGCGCGAACGGATCTCAGACGCCCCCGCCCCCCGCCCCCGCCCGCGCGTCGCCCACCGCGGGAGGCGCTAGCGGCCGGCGGGCGGGCGCCTACCCGCCCTGGCGACGACGTTAAATCTTTCAAAAAACTTTCACATTGATTGGATTGGAGCCCTCCGAGAAGTAGTTAACGAACTTTTTCGTCGGCGGCCGCCGTTTCTCCGGCGCCGGGCCGTGTTACGGCACCGGGCCCCGCCCACCCCTGCCCGCCCCGAGTCGCCCCGCGCAGCGCGCTATCTCGTTTATTGTGCAGAGTCTGCATAGATAGCGGCCCCCGCGTCGACGGGTTGGTTCCTCGCCGGCGTCCACCCCGGCGCGCTAGACGCCGCCGCTACGCCCCGCCCCCATTCACGGTCGGCTGCTGCCCTCTCCGCTTCGTCGCCAGCGGTCCGGAGTTTGGACCGTTGCTCTGGAATTGTCGTCAGTGTCTTGAGATCTCTGCTCGACATTGTGTAGGTTCCATCTTCCCCGAACTATCACCAGTCCACTATTTTCACCCCTCTACCACTAGGAGCTGATCCAACCGAACATTTTGGAGGGGATCATCATAGATTTTGTTAACTGATAAACATTTTGTATTATATTGTTTATTATTTTTGTAGTATATATATGATACTCTACAACACTGTTTTTAAAATAATTACACAATTATAACGTAAATATTTAGAACAATTTTGCTAAATAAAAAATGACAACAGACGAAAACTCTAGACCTTTGAAGGGGGCATGAGTGTCTTGCCCCCCCCCCCCCTCGCGGTTCCGCCACCGACCATTACACCTATGAACATCACCATTACTCGCCAACATTCCTTCAGTTCACTTACCATTGTGCACGTGCCATCTCAGGGGGCATTTTCAGGGTGGTTGGTTGAATCCGTCTTCCAAACCCAGCTCTTCCAACTACCTCGGGTTAGCAATGCTGCTCAGTTGTTCTAGTTCTCCAGTGCGGCCCTTACACCCAGAATGCATTTGTGAACTTGCCATTCAATCTCAGGCATGTTGTTGCCAACTGCGCCATCGCAATTGTCATGAATTGCTTCCAGTGCAATCATTTGAATTATTTGAATCATTTGAATGTTGTTTCCAGTGCATTCATTAGTCCCGTGCCAGTGCAATCATTTGAATAATTGCTTTACTGCTGCTTCAACCACTTGGCCGGTCAGGTTAGCCTGCGTAGAAAGTCAATGTCTCTTCACTGCTTCCCTCCTTGTTACTATCACGAATGCGGCCATCACTGCTGCTGTACAAGTCACTAAGTCCCTCCCTTCCATACCCCGCCTCAGTCCAACCCATCCACAGTGCCATATTTGGCCCCGCCCCACCCATTCTTGCTCCCCGCCGCGGCAGCTTCCGACACCTCAACCGCTATAGCCGTCACCTTCCCACCACCATCAAAGCCGACAGTTCTATCACCACCATCAACCCTTCTCGCAGCCACCGCTTCCGCGTCTATTGCCTTTGCCATGTCGCCCGCTCATCCCATCGCCACATCGCCATCCTGCCACCTCCCACGCCACCATCGCCTCCGCCCCTCGCGCGACCGTTTGTCTCACGGACGGCGGCGTGGCCGGGCTCCCCTTCCATCAAGCGAGATAATCTCGCCCTTCGTTTCCTCCTTTATTGTGTATTTCGCGTGCCCTTTGTTCTTTTAATTCCTTCCCCGAGTCTATTTCTTGAGAAGTCTTCTTTTCCTATTCCGTTTCATGCCGCCCGCCCCCTCTGACTGCGCGTAATCGTCCGAGCGGGGCGGAGCGGGGCGGGCCAGGGCGGAGGGGGCGGGGTTGATCGGGTCGTGGCCGTTGGTTTATGCAACGCCACGCCCCCACCCCACCCCCGCCCTCTACCTCGCCGCCGCCGCGCCGGTGCGCAGTGGGCCGAAATGGTGCCTTAGCAATGAATAGGCTTACCTGCGATTTTTCGAACGAGGGCTTATCTCGTTCACTTGTAGCTCACTTTGCTTAAGTATGTTTGACATAATAATCAAAATCAAACAGAGTAAAATAAATTGTCTGTTTAACAGCATTGTTGGCGCTTGGAACGTTTATTTTCATAGTGAGATTTCCGAGTCAATAGCACATACGAGTTTGTAGCTTTTTTTAAAAGAAACTTTTCACTCAAAATGTTACGTTGGTTGTTGTTTAGTATTAAAAAAATTCATTCTCTGTTATTAACATGCTGTTCCAATTACATCATCTATCGAGCTGAAAAATTACATTTTAAACTTTCACTACTTTATCACTCACTACTGACAACATTATCCCGCGAGTTATTCACAATTTCATTGTATATCTCCTACATTGTCACTCGTTTTAGGAAATACACTGTCAGAAGTGTCATTAAATTTTATGTAAATTAATGTATTGTAACCCAACATCAGAGAGAGGTGAAAGGAGCGTAGCGAAATTTGCGAGGTTAGACGAAGAGCGGGCCTGATGGCCCGAGTCTCGTCACGTAAAATAAGGCATTAACTAACTAACTACATCATGAAACTTGAAGTAATCTTATTGATTAAAACAAGCTTAATATATTTGTACATTAAATTTAATGTATAAGTTAAATCAGTATGGATTTAATGTAGAAGATCTCCAGTTTCCCCTGCCTCTCATCATTCATCTCATGTATTCATTATCACCAGTCAATCAAGATCATTCAGTCATTCCTTCCAGAAGTGACCATAAAGCTTTGACTCTTCGATCCTAATGAACGTATGTACATTAAATTTAATGTGCGTTCATGATAATTACTTTAATGTACATTGCATTAAAGTAATGCGGACATTTCTGACTGTAGGTTTTAAGCACTTCATTTTATTTTGTTGCTGGGTATGTTTTCGCTCGCATTGGGATCAGTGCATTGTCGCCCGCTCCCCTGTTGACCTCTTGTGGCCCCCGCCCCGCCAAGGCCCAAAGCAACGGTTACTCGCTCACGCAACCGCCACTCACACACGCGGGATTCTGGACTGGCGACATTACGCCGGCACGAGAGTGCGCGCGTAAAATAACCGCTCCTCGTCCACGAAATGGGCGGACGGAGCCCTAAGGCGCGCTAACATTCATGGTGTGAAAAACATTACATGGAAGCTGAACTCTGTGCAATGTTAATTTTCGTTCGTTCAGTTGTGTGTTTAGCCTGTGAGCCATAGGAGGATAGAGTGTACCTCATCTGCTGGCAACCAGTTTCAACCTCTCTGTGAACCCACTCAATGTATCACATCCATCCGTTACATCACCGTGCTCGCAGTGAAGGGTGAAAGCATACGAGATGTACAGTACGTCCAATTTATGGAAGGAGTGTCTCAATCTGTTTAATTTGACTGAATGAAAAAAGTAAAGCAATATTAACGTTATCAATTTATTTGAAAATTTACTTACTAAAATAGGGAAAATTGCAATGTACCTAAACTTTCAATAAAACAATCTAAATGTTATTTCAAGAGATTACTCTATCTGGCTTCACCTAAAATTCCGCAGAAGTGACTCAACAGTAGTCGTGTTAAGAAGATTTTTGAAGTTTTCGTAATAGAAACATTAAAGGAAATCATCCCAAATATTTTGTGAAGGGAAAGAGAGCCTCCTCCATCGACATCATCACCTCCCTCTGCCCACGCTGGGGGTTTGGCGTGTTGCTAAGTCTGAACTAGTGGTGCTGTTTTACGTGAAATTACGCAAAAAGTGTTCAAGTTTTCGAAAAATTGAACATGACCTTATTTCAAAATCTATCTTTAAGGATCAGGTTTAATTAAGCGAAGACACCGCTATCTTCATAATTGTAGTTGTAGGAAGAAGTCGAAAAGTTTTGAATTTTTGCCATTTTCGAAAAATCGAAGTTTTCAACGAACATGAGGCCATTCCCTTAAAGGTCCTTTACACTATCCAACAACAAAAATCAGAAATCAGAAACGATGGAGCCATGGTTTTGAAAGTTTGTAAAATGTCCCAGGGGCTTCATGTAAAATACCTCCTAAAATTAAAATTTCGGTTTCAAATTCCAGCGGCCACGAGATTAGCTAGATCGATTGAGGAATATCAATTTTAGATAAAATAGGCTGAACGGTTGATCCGCTAGTGTTGTTCACAGACGGACGGGCAGACAGACGGAGCGACGGACGGACGGATGGATGTTTTGCCGTCATTCGATTTTTCGCTATCAAGGAGCCACAATACATGGATTCTGGCTACACAACATGTTAAATAATATTTTTTTGTAAATTTAGTAACTGGTTTTATCCACTTTTTCGTTACTAGGGCCTTGTGATGAGAGTTTTTCTGCCGAAAATTTGCGGGTTTTTCGCGCAGCATTACATAACTCTCTCTACAGCTAAAGTGGTAGCGAGAAAGAAAAAAAAGCGAGAATCGCGCGGAGCAAGAGAGAAGGCTGCCGCCGCGGCGCGCCGGATAGAGACTTGAACGGCGGCGGCGGCGTCCAACAAGTGACGTGAAACCTAACCCGGCGCGCGAGTCAGCTGTCTGCGGGCGACGCCACTTTATTCCGCCCCCGTGTCCGCCCACTGCGCCCAGCCGCCACCGCCACCGCCTCGCCGGCCGGAGCATCAAGATAGCCAGCAAGACATCTCGCTCTCCCTCCCGTCCCGCCAACTTTGTCTTATTAAACGTTTTTCTTTCTGCCTCTCAAATAATTTTTTTTGTGGTTTGAATACAACAATCTAATTTACGAAAGTATAAAAATGAGGTACGGTTTTGGTAATACGTTATTCAGAATAAAACGGAACAGAAAAGATAGAAATTAGAAACACTTTATATCATATATTTTACCATATATTTATGCTATTGTTAGACTCTTACATTACTATGCAAGTTCAAAATACTATTAAAAATCATAGCGATTGTAATTTCCTTTTGCAACCGAGTTGTAAACATTTTATAGGTACTCACACATTAATTCACTGCACTGGTAAGCTTTTGTGATTTACACACCTTTAAAACTTAATTAAGTTTATGTTCCTCGTTTTCTATTATTCTTCCTTATGGGGAGATCCACTCCTTTCGTTTGTCATTTGCAACCAACGTTCTATTTCCGCTCTCCTCGATCATCTTGGGCCGACCCATCGTTCACACGCGCCTCTCACTCGCGTTATGTATCGCGCGTGGCGCCCGTCCGTTTTTTTTCGAATGGCACGCCGCTCTCAGTTGCGTAAATCCGTATTTACGTTCGCAGTTACGCAGATGGAAATTATTTTAAAACGTTTGGGAATCGCAGCTGCCATCGCTCCATCGGCAGGGGCGTCGACCCAGCAGTAAAAAAAGCTGCAACAGCGAAGCAGCAGCGGCGGCGGCGGCGGCAGCTCCTGTTCATTCAATTACCGCCCCTCGGCGCGGCGCCGTCACGGCCGCGTGAAATACGATGCCACGCGGCCGCTGCGCCGCCCCGCGCCGCGCCGCCCCGCGCGCGCCAACGCTTCCTGCAGAGAAGGTCGCACTACGGGGGCGACGCGCCGTTCAAAAGCGCCCTCTCTCACGTGCGATTCGGTTTTACTTTCTTTTATAAAACCCTTCTAGGATATGCCGATGCCGAAAATATGCCGACTTTTTTAAAGCGGTTTTTAATCAAAATAAAAATTAACTAGCGGGCCCTTCTAGTATATGCCGATGCCGAAAATATGCCGACTTTTTTAAAGCGGTTTTTAATCAAAATAAAATTAACTAGCGGGCCCTTCTAGTATATGCCGATGCAGAAAATATGCAGACTTTTTTAAAGCGGTTTTTAATCAAAATAAAAATTAACTAACGGGCCTGGATAGCCGAGGTCGCTCAGGCTGAAGGGCCGTGGCTAATTCGCGTGTTCGAATCCCGGCCCGGGCATGAATGTTTGTGTGTTCATGTTGTTCTTTACTGTTACTCCAGTGTTTAAAATCACAATGGTCGCTATATGACCTAGCAGTTACTTTTAAATAAATTTAAAAAATAGACTATTCAGATTGATTAATTAATTATTGAAGCGATGTATTAAAATTATTAATCGCTTATACACAGAACTTTTAAATTATTTTATTCTGTAAATTATTATCTATTATTAGTGTCTGTTGAAATGTTAAAAACATTTTTTTTAAATATAATTTAGTATGTAAAAAATAAATCAAAAATATTTTATGACAAAATTAAACCAATTATTTGGCAAAAAACGTAACAAAGGAGTCAACAAAATATATGAAACATTTTTTATATCTGTTAAATGCATGAAATATAATATACATTTTTTTATAACTAAAAAAAGCAATCGAGTTGTTGGGTTCGATTATTTCGCTTACCGGAATTGTTTATTTGTTAATACTTCGAAAAACTTAATTTTATTGGACTACATTGTTTTTTTTACCGAATATTAATTAATAGATAGGATTTTAGGCATTGTATTGTGATAAAATATTTTAGTGTATCTTATCTATTGAAAAAATTGCTGTTTCAATTAAGAGCAACTTCAGGAGAGACGTTACTCGTCTATATCTCTTCGAACTGCCAAAGAATCAGAGAAAAAATGGTACTCATTATTTGAAATAATAATATTGACGTAATGTTTCCTGGTCTAAATGAAATACTGTTCAGTCAAATCCAATGGTCTTCTATTTTTCCGTTGTTTTACTTTGAGTAATACTAATACATACATTTTGTTCAATCGAACCACAATTTGCGGTGAATTCTTTCTTGTGTTTAGTGCTGAGGAGCTCGGAAGAGTGGCTGCCGGGTTCAAGGGCCTATGTGTCTCTTATCATATCTCTTCTCGCCGGAGACCTCTAGGGATCGCGTAAGACAGAAAAGATATTCGTCTGCTCTTCGCCATTGAAGTCTGATAAGCGAGCAAGGATGCTGATGTCTGTGTTCCCGATTGTAAAAACATGATATTCTCTTTCTCAGTGATATACTGTTCAAGGCAGTTCGAAGTCGAAGGAATTTAAATATTTCATTTAACGATAGTACTTCATTATCAAGGATGGAGATGACCAGGAAGTAATATAGTATAAAATGAAACAGACGCATTATTAAATTATAAGATATGTCGTTCTCTTCCTTATCCTTGGTTGGATCTGCCGATTGATTGAATCCAGAAATACTCAGATGAAGTCCGCACGTTAATTAGTCCTCGTGCCAGAAATGGCAAGCGAGAAATAATCTGCATATTCACAAAGAATATAAAGGAATATTACGTTGACGGAAATTATTTTTATTACAGCGCTTCGCTCTTGAGTATTTATGTGTGACGCAAATGTGTTGGCGTTAATGTTTATAGCCAGTGGCGAGGCATGGTATTTTGCAGAGTCATCGCAAGATGTATCCAATAACCGGGCCTATCTTTTTGAAGCTATTGGGAGACGGGGTTTTCGAAATATTTTTCTTAAAATGTTTATCTTTTAAACACTTAGAGAGGCTCATTTTTCTGGTATTATTTCTCCATGTTCGTTTCAAATAAATATACGGAACACCGTAAGCATTTATTAAATTGAAATTACTGTAGAATTCTTGGGTTCTTTGTTCCTGTGACTACGGACGTAAGGTGCAATTTATGTTTGAGATAGAGGTAAACATGTATTTATTGAATTGCGATCAGTATATGAAATGTTTCTATTTTTCATGAGCTTTAGGTAATTTTCTTAGGACTTAAATTAGAAACTCCAGCTCAAACTCAACATTTCTACTGGCGTATTTTGTAGGCCTTGCCTTTTATTGTCAAAAGAGCTTATACATTTACTTCCACAGAGCCACTTATAAACATAACGAGTAGACACCAAGATCCTGGAGTAAAACTTGTTTCTTTTGGTAACTCATTGTCGAATTTAATATAGAAGGGTTTCTCTGCACCGTCAAAAGCTACTCTTCGAATTTATGTGAATCAAATATTTTTGTTTCAATCGAACTAACAAATTTTATTAAAGTTTTCCCTAAATGCATGGCAATTAATAGAACCCTAATAACACCGTTCTTAGTTCTTTCAGTGTCCTAAAAGCGCCCAATCGGGGCGCATTTAAAAATATCGCAACGTTTCACTCACAAGTTCGTATTGAGAGTTCACATAACGCGTGTCGCCAGGCAGGTTAGAAAATCGGGATTCTCCGAATGCAGAGATGTGCAGGAGTGCATATCGCTGAGCAAAAGGATGGGAATCGCTGCGACCAAGTGAGCTACTGAGACCAGGCGGCGAGTTCACAATTTGAGGAGCTAATATTAATGAATTTTTTTGCGATATTCTGGTTGTTTTATGACCATTTCTCGACTGTTTTGTAAAGGAAATTGTTTAAATATGTTTTTGTATTGATTAATTATACAATTTTGTCTCTAATATTTAAAACGTAATATTTTTATTTTCGCTTGGTCATCGCCACATCTAGCGAAGACCGGCCCCATCGCCACTGTGTGAAGCTATTCTGCGTGTTATGTGTAGAAAGTATTGTATTACCCAGCAAGTGCCCCGTTTGACCGTAGTGTTTCCCGTGGTGTTTCAGAACTCGATCCGGCATAACCTGTCGCTGCACAACCGCTTCATGCGCGTGCAGAACGAGGGCACGGGCAAGTCGTCGTGGTGGATGATCAACCCGGACGCGAAGCCGGGCAAGAGCGCGCGCCGCCGCGCCACCTCCATGGAGACGTCCAAGTTCGAGAAGCGGCGCGGCCGCGTCAAGAAGAAGGTGGAGGCCCTGCGCAACGGCATGACGGCGGCCGACGCCACCCCCAGCCCGTCCTCGTCCGTCTCCGAGAGCCTCGACCTCTTCCCCGACTCGCCGCTGCCCCCTGGCGGCGGCTTCCAGCTCAGCCCCGACTTCCGGCCGCGCGCCTCCTCCAACGCCTCGTCCGCCGGCCGCCTCTCGCCCATCCCGGCCGTGCTGGGCGTGGAGCCCGACTGGGGCGCGCCCGCCGGCCACGCCCCGCCCGCGCCCGCCTACGCCCAGGGCCCGCCCGGCGGCTACGGGCCCGAGCAGCTGGCCGGCTCGCTCGCCGAGAGCATGAAGCTGCAGCACGGCGACGCCTTCATGCAGGGCTACGGCGGCGGGGGCGGCGGCGGCGGCGGAGGCGGGCCCGGCGGCCAGGGCCCGCCCACGCCCCAGCAGCCCCCGCCGCCCTACCAGCCGCCGCCCTTCGAGACGCAGTTCGGCTCGCGCCACCCCGCGCTGCACGCCGCCGCCTCGCCCTACGGCCTCTCGCAGTGCCCCGTGCACCGCATGCAGCCCTGCTCGTGCCACCTGCAGCCGCAGCAGCAGCAGCACTCGCCCGGCGCGGGCGTGTCGCCCAGCTACCCGCAGCCCGAGCCGTCGCCCGACCCGCTGGGCGGGCAGGGCGGCGGGCCCGCGCCGCCCCGCGCGCAGCCGCCCCCGGCGCCCGCGCCGCCCCCGGGCTACGGCCCCCGCGGCGACTCGCCCCCGGCCACCATCATGGGCCAGCTCATGGGCGCGCTCAACAACAGCACGCTGCTCGACGACCTCAACCTCAACATCGAGACGCTGCACGGCGGCTTCGACTGCAACGTGGACGAGGTGATCAAGCACGAGCTCAGCATGGAAGGCAGCCTGGACTTCAACTTCCACCAACACCACCACCACCATCACCACCACCACCACCACCCGCAGGGCGCGCCCGGCGCGCCGCCCGAGCACCAGCAGCAGCTGGCGCAGCAGGGCGGCGCGCCCTACGCCTCCGTGGCCACCGGGCCCTCGTGGGTGCACTAGCGCCGCGCCCCCGCGGCGGCCGCGCGGTGAGTCCACTTTCTTTGATTCTTTCTCAGGCAACAATGTTTCAAAATGAACAGTTGCGGGGGAAATGGCACTCCATATATTATGGATTTTAGGGGGCAGGGGCAGGATCTCTCTTCAACAGAGCAATGAACATGTATCACATGGATAACGTGCCGTTAGAATGCAGATCGTTATTCTGTCATTACGCTATCGGAAATGAATTTGGATTGATTAGAGGGCAATTAACATGCAGAGAAATCAAGAGAATTGTTTCACTGCTTGTTAACGAATACTTTAATTTTTACACTCGTTTCTATAGTAATACCAGTTTTTACTTCCATCAAATTCTAAGCATTTTAAGCCTTATTCCTTTGCTGAGCATGGATCAAATCGGCTGTCACGCTAGTATCATTAATGCAGATATTTAATGTGTATAGACTACATTTGGAATTCTACTGATTCTACGGTTTTGCATATTTTCAAAACTTCATTCAAGAAAGTCATATATTTTTCGTCAGTTTAATAACATATTTCATAATAATTTGTTTATGACCTTGGGCTTTCTTGCGTCTTCACATCTTCTGTTCGAAAAAAAAATCAAGTCCTGTGCATTTTAGATTTCTTGATTTTAAGCCTTGCGATTCGTCAGTTCATTCAAGTATTCGTAGAAACAGAGCCTTGACACGATATTTCCGTGTTCTACAGCCCTCACGGAAAGAGTCAGTGGTAAGTGTGAAAGTCTTTGGTCTCCGTGGGGAGCCCTGGGGGAGAGCAAGTATCGCTGTCACTGCTGCGGGCTTAGCCCCAACCCTTTTCACTCTATGCGGGAGGGCGAGTGGGGTACGACTTTGCGAAATGTGAGCCCGTCGCCCTCTCTCTACCCGTTGCTCATCGCCCCATTCCAGCTCTCTCCCCCTCGCTTTGTTGTCCTCAGACATAACTCTCAACCACACAGGGGCGGATCCAGCCGAACATTGGGAGGGGGGGGGCATTGTAGATTTTTCTTGAATAATACACTTTTTTTAATTATATTGGATCTTATTTATGTAGTACTGTAGATATGTTTCTATACAATATTATTGTTTAAATAATTAGATAATTCGAACATAATAAATATTTAAAGCAATTTTGCTACATAGTGGAAGGTAAAGGAAAACTCTGGTCATTTTGGGGGGGGGCGTAGCCTCCATGCCCCCCCCCCTCTATCAGCTAGTACAACCACATTCTTCACAAAGCCCCACAGCCTCCTATTATCGTGTTCGACCCTCCATAGTTCTCCACACTCCTCACATAACATTCCTACGTCTGGCCCTTTCAAATTCCAATTGCCACCCACTGTCATACGCTTTCTTCGTCACATGACTGTTTTTTGTCTTCTTCATCCAAAGCTACTTCTTGAATATCACATAAAAAAGTGTAATCTACCGAACAATCCAGGAAACGAAATTAATTTGCGTTGAAATGTAGCGATCACAAGTGAGTGTTCCTGACAAATTAATAGGTTGTTGGAAGGGAAGTAGGACATTCAATGTCAACTCATCAAACATTTCCTCGTATGCGAAAATTATGTTCGGTCAAAGTTCCCAATGGCCCAATCATCCCTATTTTATCCCACTTCTTCCATTTGATAAAGAATGTATGGTCATTATGTTTTGCTTTTAATGTCTTTAGAGTCCTCTAAGACATGCGTATTTTTAATTTTTTTGCTAATCATTATCTTTTTTCCAATGTCACCTTCCACAGCTCTCCCCCTTTCCTCGACGGTTCTCCCGACGCTCCTCCAAACTTTGCAGTTCCCTTCAATATTAACTCTCTTCTCACTTCTCTTCCAGCTGTCTTACACTACTGTAACACTTGTGTAAAGTACGCAGACCTCCTCAAATTCTGTAGCAGTTTCTCAAGACCGTTTGGGCTCCTCTTCAGTCTTATTTCGCGTATATTTTAACTACCATTCAGTATTTTTAAACCGCTTCTTAATTCCACGTTTCCCCTATACTAAAGATCTAGTTCTCGTACACTAGTTTCTCTTACTAGTTCCCCTTTACCAGTTATCTTCTAGACCTCTTTCTCTCCTCTCCGCCACCTCTTATCCATCTTTCCTCCAGTCCCCAAATCTCCTCTAGGCGGCTCCACACATTCGGCATTCGCCGAGCAGCGAGCTACCGCGCAACAAATCCAGAACAGCTGCTGTGTTCGGCGAATGGTTGCTCGCTGTTCACGAATAACGAATGGGTGGAGCCACCTTCACCTATCTAACCAGGCACCGACCTCTCGTTCTAATCACGCGGCGCCCTCCCGCACCTTCCCCACACCGGGAGCGGTGGCTCAGCGCATCAACTGATGTCATTGCAGTGCTTCTGACCGGGAGGTCCTAGGTTTGAGTCCCCGCAGCAGCAGGATTTTCGACACAAGCTTGTCAGCGAGGTTGAAATAAGTCGACGTCTGGTGGAGAATTCTTGCGATCGGCTGCTCTGATCGGTAGTTTTCCGTGGTTTCTCCTTTCAACACCAGGCGAATGCCGGAGTAGTACCCTAACAAACGGGCCACAGACCGCGCGCGATCTTTCCTTCCCCTTCCTTGTTTTATCCTCACCTCTTACATACACTTACACTAACATGCACTACACTACCACACATGCCTGGGGACCGGTTGGAGACTACGAAATTATCCCGGTTGGGGCGGTGCCCCGCTGGTGAGAGATATCTGGTTGGGGAAAACCCGCTAGTAGATGGTAGGTCGGCGCTGGATCTCGCCATCCAGTGGGGGAAGATCACCGCCACCTCCCGATGAAAAACACGCACCACAATTACTGGACTTATGCCCTCAGTAGTTGACGAGTCTGGAATCACTAATCAATCAATTAACCTTCCCCCACCCGCTTCCCAACGCGGACTTCCGGGCCCATCCATCGGCCGCGCGTCGCGTTGTCGACGGTGGCGCCCCTACCAGCGGTACGCGGTCTGGCGGCGGCGGTGGCGATGGAGGATTGTCAAATTCATTTAATTTTAACGCCCGCCGGAGAAAGGCGGCCGGCTAATGGGCTGTCGACAGCTGATGGGCCGTAACTTGCGGAGGGCGCGAGCGCAGGTAGCGGCGCCGCTTTACGAGCTGTTTTATCGACCCCGCGTCCCCCGCGCCGGCGGAAGCCCCCGCGATCGGCGGGGACGCGTGCCGCCGCCTGCCCGCCACGCAGTCCAGCGCTCCTTCGGACGCGCCGGCTGAACACTGGGATACGCCGATCCGGTAGTCCAGATCGCTGAGGCAGTAGTGTCGTAGCGATCTCGGACCGAAGGATCGCAGGTTCGAGTCACGCCTCGCGCGTGGTTATGTTTGTGCTCGACCTTTCACCCCTTATCATCACCATATCGTTTCATCTTAGCAGTTACCATAACTTTAACGCCAATAGGGGTCGCAAATGACCTTGATGTTGAAGCGACCTTAAATAACAAAAAGCAGAACTAGCATCATTAAAAGATTGAGAATTATAGGTCAAGAAACGAGCAACAGGTTTTAAACTTGTCATAATAGAAAGGGAATTGGATACATATTGATAAGATTCAGACAAATCCGGGATGTTAATTCCTAATTAACAATGTCGATGAAATGTTGAAAAAACAACAGGGAAGACATTACACGTTCTTTTACTGGCCCTCTCAAGTTAACATGGAATGTTGTGGACAACGTGATTGCCGACATTTCTCAGATATAACTCACAGAAAAACAAGAAATTAAACTTTGACCAGAAGGTCTTGAAATGTCTCACTTGGTACCTTGTCCGTATTTGCATTTCCTTGGTTACTTTCTGCGCTTTCCCACCCTACATAATTTTTTTTCTTTCTGATAAATATTGAAAAACACTTCGAACTTCTCTAGTGTTTGTGTCTTTTGTCAGCCTCACCACATAGTTCCCATAAAAAAATTATTTGTTTCATTCAAATACGTGTGAAATATAAGCCAAGAAACAATTTGAATTTCCTATGTTATTAATTATAACTTCATCAGTCTGCCAATAATTCGCGTAATACGTGTAATTGTATGAACGAGTGTGTATGTGTGAGCCCATGTGCGTGTGTGTATGAGCGCGGGGCTAGGCAGCGTTCTGAGTGTTCATTGCAAAAGCCTTGTCCGTTGCCGAGAGCCATTAGGTGTCCCCGTGGGCCTTCACACGCGACGTAGCTCGTGCGGCGGCAATCGCGCGTCTAAGCGGCGTCGCGACGCCGTCCGCCATAAGGCGCCGTGCGCGCCGCCCGCGTCGCCGCCCGCCTCGCCCCCGCCGCCGCCCGTCCACAATTAAGGACGTTGTTAAAACTGATTTTCCGGCCGGCTGCGCCGCGCACTTGTTTTAAATCGCGCCGACAGGGGGCGCTTAATGAGGCGTGCGCCGCAGGCGGGGTGGCCCCGGGGTGTGCGACGCCCCCCGCCCCGCCCCCCACCCCGCCGCCGCCCCGCCGCCGCCGAAGGCGTCTTGTTTTCTGTGCGCCACCGCCACCGCCGCCTGCCCCGCCCCTGCTGCCTCCCTCGCGCCGTGGCGTCGATGCCGATACGACCCACCCTCCCCCCTTCGCTGTTACTTCCTCTGCCGCCCACAACATCGTTCCCTGCACCACTGTCGACTCCATCCCCGCTCCCACTTAAGATCTTTTTCCCCCCACTTATCCACCCCCGCTCCCGACCCCGCTTCCGAAACAAACTCCGACCTGCTCTCGCTCTCCTTGCGATCCCGTAGAGTGCAACCGTTGTTTGATTCCACTTTCCGCATTGTTGTCGACCCGCTGTTAGTCTCACCCCACCCGACCTTGCCCTGTTCCCGTCCTCATCCCGGCTACCTCTCCGTATCGTCTCCAGTTTCAGCTTCGTCATCACCCCTTTCTTTTCACCTCAATCCGCGCGCTTGCCTAACGCCTAGTCTGCGTTAGAACTCGTGCGTCTTTTCCGATCTCGTCCTTTTCACCATCACCGTTCTGTGCTCTGTAGTGTGTCCATGTCCTCTTCGTCATCTGCGTCCCCTCTCCCGCGGCCATCGAAGGATGTATCCACTTCGGCTCAGTTCATGGAACACCGGTGATGTTTGCTCTAGGACACATGTTCCATCCATAAAGTCGATGTGGTGAACATTTAGGGCTAGGAATATGTTCTGGCAACCTGTGTTCCTATCATAAGTGGAGTGATGAAACAATATTACTGTTTGTGATGACGATGATCAATCTTTCGACTGACCGACACCTAACCAGGCGATACGCTTAAAAAGGGAATGGGGAAGTTATATTAACGTGTGTATTTCTCTTGACTTGGTGTTTTGTCGGTAGTATTATTTATAAGAGTACAAGCAAACAACTTTCAAAATGCTTATATTATGTTCTTCAGTTTTACCTGACTTATTGGCTGGAACACCTAACACGAGGAACACAGTAATTATGGCTAAAGAAATTATAGGAATGAAACCTACGTTTTCTCCATTCGTGCACGGCACGAATTCAGGCACTATAAAACATTTATTGTGATGTGTCAGCAGAAACGGAAATCAAGTACAGTTTTACAATCACTCCTACAAAGAACATCGATGATATCTATGTTGTTCGCCGTATATTTTAATGTCTGACACAATTTTGTAATAAATAAAACCGCTTCCTATAGATAGTTTGATATGACATATAAGGAAAAAGAGGACGGTAGAGGCAAGCTTATGTTACTTTCAGTTGTGTCAGTTGAATTAATAGAACTAACAATTATTTAACAAAAAAGGTTCATTTTTCTGTATCCGGTCAGTAATACAAATGTGAATATACTGCATAATACTTGAAAATTACAATTGAGACTCTTCTGACTAGAGTGAATAAGTCATGCCCACTCTTATCCATTGAATTTAGAAAGAAAAAAAAACTTGATATTTTCTGAAATACATTTAATGGATATAAACCACTTGAAATTAAAGAGAGACAATTATCAAATTTCAGCAGAACATTTTGTAGTTTTGAATCAATTCATAAATGGTCTAACTGTTTTTGTGATTCTCTGCACCTGCGGATAATAATATATGTTAATACATTGAATATAAGACAAATGTAGCTTGACTCTGGGCATGTTTTGTTAAGCTCTGCTTATGCTAGTTGTGATAGGAGTAGAATAGAGGATGTAGATGATATTTTGTTAGTAAAGCTATACAATCAGATCTGGTTACTTTATCGATGCAAATATTTTTCTATAACTCGGGAGGGAAATATTCCTAACATGGCTTTGTTGATACTTTAATTCACTTTTGAACGTCGTACAGGAAAACGGTGTGGAAGAGATTCTGCAGCTCAAGAAAACATGACCAGATTACACTTCTACCCCATACGCCACATTCAGGTTATACTGTTTTTTGGGGCCAAAATAAATCAAATCACAACCAAGACAGTATCTTTCCGACGGTGTCCACGCGCGCCGTCGCTTGCCCTTGAGCTGGGCCCTACCGTCCGCGCCGTCGGTTCGCGTGTGGGGAAAGCGGCGGAGTGCTTGGGCAGGGGCAGGGCGCGCGTTGGGGCAAACAGCCCGCGGCCCCGCCCTCGCCCCCGCCCCGCCCCCCGCCACGCCCCCTCCGCCGGCGCGGAACTTTCCGCCGCGCGTGGCGTGATCTTCCACGCCGCGACTTCCTGCCTCTGCCCGCCCCGCCCCGCCTGGACGATCCCCTGCCCTGCCTCCACACCTTTATGGTAACAGGCCCAAAGCCTGTGTTTTATTTTTGGGGGTAGGGGTGGGCGCATTTGGCATGAGAACATGTAAACCTTGACTGAACGACGCCTTTCCACGTAACATTTTGAGAAATGCGGTAACTAAATTTCCATATATTTTTATCTAAAAGGTGTGAAGACTTTGATATCATTTATTTACAGATTTCTTAGGACTTAAAAGTTTAACAAGTATTAACGAATAGCACAAAATTAGGGATTACTTTTTCATTAAATTTCAGGAAGGATGTCATCCTTCTAATCCTTCTTCTTTCTACATGCGTGGTTCAGATTAAAACGAACGTGTAATGTGATAACATGCAATTTTTGCAAATATTTATTTTTAATATTATATTGCATAATGGTGAAACTTTAGATGGGTTTCTTCTCACTTTATATTTCAATATTTAATTTTGAAGATTCATATAATTGTTAACTTCTGATTGCAGTTTTAATGAAGGTATAATATGTATTTATTTTGTTTAAAAGGTTTACGGAATTCTTATATTCAAGAGAACTTGAGTTATTGCTTAACATTCCAATTGCATCGCTCAACAACTTTTAAGAACAACTATAGATGAGAATATTAGTAGAAAAAATGGTTGTTCGGTAAATAAAAAAATTGAGTATGATCATTGTCTTACATGGGTTTAAGGCACTACCCAAGCTACTTTCGCTTTTTGTGTTATTCATGCGACGAGGTTTTTGCGGTCTTAATGTATTCGCTTGTCTTCAATGGTTACGAAAGAAGTTATTTATTGTATTAAGAACGCAGCAGTCATAACTTAATGCATTTAACGGTGGGAACTCCAAGAAAATTTAAATTAGTTAAGTAAGAAATCACATTTTTAACATAATGTCTAATACTGTCACTACACAAAGAGAAGAGAAAATATGCATCCTCCCCTTTTCAAGTCGAGCATCACAGATTGCTCATAAACGCTAATACGCTTACCAGACACGTCTGAAAGACGCAATTTAAGAACATTCACGACGCGTACTTAACCCACCATCACGCCCCACCTCCACGGTGTTAAGGCGACGAAAGATGCAGAAGTCGACTGCCCTCCGTGCGATAAATATTCAGCGGAGCGAAAACTAAATTTGTCAGACGAGGCTCGTCACTTTATTCTTAATAATTTTGACAAAAGCGAGTACTCTGCGGAGTTGGTTCCTTCTTTCGGTCGCTCACGGCGACGGCGGCGGTTGCGGCGGGGGCGGTGGGGGTGGGGGTGGGGGCGTCGACGTCGCGCCGACAGCGTCGTGATGGCCCTTCCGCGAAGGCGTCCCTCGCGGCCTAATTCTCAGCCGCCCCCGACACCGACGCCACCCCCGCTGTTCACTCATCCCTAGTCGCCACCTCCGCACCCTCCCCGTCACCCTCCCCGCCGCCCTTGCTCCTGTCGTCCCGTGCGCCCGCCACCCTCGTCGACCCATGCGGCCGCCCGCGCCGTCCAAGGCGTCCCATCGTCCTAGTCACGGCCGCCCCCGTCCTCACCGCTCTCTTCGCGCTCACCTCCTTCACCATCCTCCCCGCTTGCTCCGGCCACGCCTTCGCAGCCACTCCCCCTCTCGCCACCCGAGCAACACGAAGCCGGTTGCATGGCGGGGGAGGCGTTGGACGAGGAAGAGGCCGGAGCGTCTGAAAGGGCGGAGGCGGTGAAGGAAGTATGGCGAAACAAGTGTTAGTGGGAGGAACCAACGTTAGCAGGCAGCAGTGACTGGGACGGCCAGAGCAATAAAGTGCCCCGGTCGCAGTGCCAGTCTACGACATTCCTTTTTACGCTCTTCCCCATCGCCGTATCAACACCGTGCATTTCTACGCATCACAACCGCCTTTCTCACCGCCTCTTCCTATTTATCTAACCGTACCAGTCACTGCTGCCAACCAAAGCTGATACCCCCTCCCACTAATTCTTCTTTCGCCACACTTCCTTCACTGCCTCCGCCCTTGCAGCCTCTCCCATCCCTTCCTCTTTCAACTCCTCCCCCGCCTTGCAGCCGGCTTCGCCACCGTCATCATCTTGCTCGGAGGCGAGAGGGGGAGGGGCTGCGGTGACGGGGGAGGCGTGGCCGGTGCGGCGGGGGGCAGCGGGATGTCCTCCGAGATGTCAGTGAATCTGTAACCCTATTAAAACGTTAAGGCCGAGGCTTAAGAATTTAAAAGAACAAACTTTCGCGCGTGTTGGCGTCGTCGGCGTGTCCTCGCCTAATCGCATTCGCCCAGACAGAAATTCAATCTCGCATTTGAGAGGCGCCGGGCGGCGTTGTGGCGGCGGGGGCGGTGACGAGGGTGGCGGCGGGGCGGTCGCCGACGAAATGGGCTGCGAGAGCGACGTGCACGGAGATGAAGCTAGTTAAAAGGGAGACAACGCTGGGAGAGAGACGACGTAGAGAATTTTTTATTCCGATTTTTTGTTGATCGCATATCTTTTTACTCACGATACATTGAAAGACAGGTTTGTGATTCTTCTATTGTGAACATGAGTTGACTTTTTATTGTTCATTTTCTGACTTTGGATTATAGATGAATCGAGTATATTGATATTGTCATGATCGATTCTATATCACTTATTAATTATTATGTTATTTATTTGTATACATTTGTTTTTATATTTTTTAATTTATATTCTCATATCATTTCTATTTGAGAAGACAAATCTTTAGGTTATAATGACGTACAATTTGTTTGTCATTGCAGTGCGATCCTTTCTTACTCAAATCAAGTGAGCATAGATATAGACCTCTTAAAACATGTGCTCATTTTATGGGCATCACTTGAGGTAGCTTAACCTTGCTCTTTGTATTAGCCCTGAATATTGCATCAGACGGAGCACTTGGATTAAGATTCGAAGACCCCCGTAGAGGTGATCGTCATTGCTGGCCCCGCGCGCTCTGGTCGGCCGGGGCTGTCTCCGCGGTCCGCTCCGGCCCCGCCCGTGGCCCACCTGTTGCGACGCTGCTCCGCCCGCCTCCGCCGCGTCGTACGGCACGCCCCCGCCCGCGGCCCCCAGAGGGCGGGGCAGGGGGCGGGGAGGGGGCGGGGCGCCGCCGCGGCACGGGGACAATGGCCCGCCTGATGGTAATCGAGCGCTAATGCCGCGTGTCGCCGCACCGCACCGCGGAGGCGGTGGGGTCGCCGGGGCAGGCGAGGGGCGGCCCTGCTATGCGGCGCGGATTGTTCGCTGCTGCCGGTGGGGGAGGTTGAGACAATATGTCGGCGATGGGGACGATGTGGAAGGTGGAGTAGTAGGCTCTAACGGTGCCCATTGTGGTCGGATGCCATTATATGTAGCGTCTCATGCGAAGAACTAGCCAAAGACTAACAAATACTTATGATGGAACGAAGACTTTAACATGATGAATAACATAATGAGATTTCCGTCTATCGAATATATTTGAGGTTAAGTGCCCAGTACTCATTGATGAAAATCTCTATTGAAATAAAACATTTACCTGAGTTTTAAAGTGTCCAAAAAAATCTCGATTTTTTTCTAGAAAAAATAAAATTTGCTTACATCCTCATTACTGTGAATTAGCTTGAATTATGAGTTGGCTGTCGGCTGATTAATTGATGATAAGGAACGCGGAATCGGTTATAAAATTGGGTGAAAGACCATGTGAATTTGAAGGTTTGGGAGAAAATAGACTACTGCGACAGACGATTATGGAAAAGAACACGGTACCGATTGTGCTAGCACATACAGTGACTAGGAATATATATAGTAGGTGGTAAAATAAGACTGATATAGAAGCAAATATTGAAATGTAGGTGTTTTCGTTCGTAGTTGTGACGTAATGAACAGGAGTGTTGTAATAAAATTCTGGGATCCCAGATTGGCCGGCTAAGAACTAGGGAGTGGGCTACCGCGTCAATAGCAGTCTAGGGTTTTCAGACGTATAAGAATTTATCAAAATTATTTTATATATCAAAAACAGCTATTAAAATGCATGTGAAATAGCTCTTGTGTTTTAACTGTTTGCTGAATGTATTTGCTAAAGGCTCTTAAATACTTTTGACTGGA
Organism: Teleogryllus occipitalis; assembly: GCA_011170035.1. Taxonomy (NCBI): domain Eukaryota; kingdom Metazoa; phylum Arthropoda; class Insecta; order Orthoptera; family Gryllidae; genus Teleogryllus; species Teleogryllus occipitalis. The sequence continues at coordinate 225,844 of BLKR01001342.1, forward strand.
CCAAGTCTCCTCGTTTTTGTATTTTTTTAAGTTTTATGCTTCTTTTATGTGCAAATGTTTCAACGCATCGTGTTCTTCTTTCACTCTCGAGAAATTTTAAAGCTAACGTTACGAAGTGACAGGTTGGTAGCAATTGAAAACATTTTAAAATGTAAATATTTTTGTTTTCGAATGTGTCTATTTTTATTTGAAAGATATGAAGAATGTTTGTGTTTAAACATCTACCTTCTTTTTAAATTTAAAGCAACTTAATGTAATAGTGTTGTGACGTCAGTTTAGTTTTGTTCTAAATATGTTTTCGACTACATACATTATTTCCGTACTCATTAAATTAAATTCCTCTCGTGTGTCCGGTTATTTGGAAATATCGTATTCGCTCCAGGAAACCCAGTGGATATCCACCTCCCACGCCCCCACGCGTACAAGAGCCACGACGACTGCCCTCTTTCCCTTCCTCCTGCCCCCGCCCTCGCCCTCGCCTTCGCCACCGCCCTCGCCCCCGCCCCCCTGCACCGCCCCGGCCCTCCCCCCGCCCCGCCCTCGCCCCCACCATCGTCCCCGCCCTCGCCTTGTCCCTCGCCTCCTCCCTCGCCCCTGCCCCCGCCCTCGTCCTCGCCCCCGCCCATTCCCTCGCCCTCGCCCCGCCCTCGCCCCGCCCTCGCCCCCGCTCTCGCCCCCCGCCCTCGCCCCCGCTCTCGCCCCCACCCTTCCCCGCCCTCCCCCCGCCCTCGCCCCTGTCCTCGTCCCCGTCCTCGCACTCTGCGCCTTTAGGCCGCCTGCGCCGCGGCTGTTTGGGCGCCGAGTTTGGAGCCCGGTGGGGCCATGAATGTTGCATGAGGGGGTGAGGGTAGCCGCGGTGGCGGAGGAGGGGGAGGGGCAGCATCCCCTACAGCCGCCACCCCCGCCACGGGCGCCGCCGCCGCCGCCGTCGGGGCGAGCATCTCGCTTGATGATTGATGCTCGCACACTTGCCACCTACAAGCCATCCATTAATTATAAAGCGCCACAATCTTAACACGCGAAGAAAGATGGGTTCAGCAATTTGCTTTTACTCCGAGCATTTTCCTTCCTTCCACAACGTAATGGGGAGGCGGAGAGAAGACCTTCCTGCGCGCTTTTTTCTCCGTCTCTTCTTACGGAGCTCCTGTTTCTCGTATACAACCGTTTTTGCGTGGTCGCCCCCGCCGCCGCCGCCGCCATCGGCCTCTTGCCGTCGGCTGCTGCTTCTTGGCGCGAAGGCGCAGGCGGCGATGAAAGGAGGCTGGAGGTGGAGGTGGAGGCAGCGGGGGCGGTCGTTGTATCGATGGAGGGGAAGGCGTTCGCTACGGAAGTATCGCGGGTAAAGGCTGTCGACAGGCAGAAATGCCGATGACGGTGGCGTTGGAGAAGAAACGTCAAGAGCTACGAGGATACGCACTGTGTGGTTGGGAACGAAGGAAAGGATGACGAGGGTATTGAGGATTGCTGGGAAGAATGCGATGAGTTTTTCAAGGCCAGCCTGAGATACGGAAATGTTAAGAGTGAAGTGTGAAAATGTGAAGATGATCAGAGCAGCGGTGGTAAGAGACGATAGGCAAGGACTCTTCAGATGGAAAATATGCAGATGGCAACGATGCAGAAAATGATACAATGCGACGACTGGAAAGAGGTGGAATTCGATGCAATATTTGAAGAGTGCTTCGGTAATAGTTCGCGAGTAAAGAGTGCTTCGCTTCTAGTCAAGGAATGATAAGTAACAAAACGAACTAGAATGATGAGTGATGATCTTGGGATGACCAAGGTCAAGAGACGCCTGAAACCTCTGATCTCGAAAGGAAATGCTACTCGTTAGTATGACGATCGAAAACTTGGCAATTATCTCTAGGACGAGCCCCTGAATGCATAGGATGCGGTCGCTCCAACAGCCACGAATTCAGTGACACCGGTCCGGGAAGCCCACATTCATCGGACGACGAGCCTCAAATGACTACCTGACTGACGAGCACGAAAGGGTGGCGAGGCGGCGCGACGCACATGGTGAAGACATCGCGTGTGACGAGTGGATTTCAACTGGCAAGGGCGAGCTCTAGAGGGCGGCGAGGGCGGCGAGGGCGGCGAGGGCGGCGAGGGCGGCGAGGGCGGCGAGGGCGGCGAGGGCGGCGAGGGCGGCGAGGGCGGCGAGGGCGGCGAGGGCAGCGGCGAGGGCGGCGAGGGCGGCGAGGGCGAGGGCGGGCGAGGGCGGCGGCGAGGGCGGCGAGGGCGGCGAGGGCGGCGAGGGCGGGCTGAGAGGGGCGAGGGCGGGCGAGGGCGGCGAGGGCGGGCGAGGACGGGCGAGGGCGGGCGAGGGCGGGCGAGGGCGGGCGAGGGCGGGCGAGGGCGAGCGAGGGCGGCGAGGGCGGGCGGCAACGAGGGCGCTGAAGCGAGCAGCGCGGTGGAGGCGTCAAAGACGGCAGCGCAGCGTGGCGCGCCCGCCCTCGACGCCTCAGTTTCCATTAAAGCGCGCGGTTTTCTTGCATGCGCGCCGCCACCGCAGGCGCCGCCGGCAGCGCCGGTGATTAGCTGAAGGCTTTTAATCAACTTTATGTCCGCCGCGGGCGCAATCCGCTGCAGCAAACCGGCGCAACTATCGCCCCCCCCTACCCCTCGCCAACTCCGCCACTGCCTCTGGCCCCGCCCCCACCCCATCTTCACCCATGCGTAAGCCGTCTTCTTGCCGCTCATAGTGACCTGCAACTTCTTACAATTTCCCAGTTCAGGCCAGAGCCTCTTTACACGATATACTGATCGTGTTACGAAAGTGCAAAGATGTTACAAGAATATTTGCACAGCGTTTTCATGAACATTTACTATATTTAACGTTAACATTCTTAACACGTTAACAAACGCTAACTTCCAGAATTTTCCGTAATTAGTTCGTTCATGATGTTTAAAAGATATTTTTGATGTAAAATAACGTATATTTGGGAAAATATTTTAAAATTCAATAGCAATAGTTCGTTTTTTCATAATTTCCGTACCATGTGATTTATTACAAATGGCTAAGCCGTTAGTTAATTGCTATACTACATCTGATAGACTTTGGTAATTAAAAATACGGTAAATTTAAGTATGGAACATCAGAATCTTAAACAGATTCCGATGAGTCAAAGACACAGACTATTACAATAAAAATTAAATATTATCTAATTTGCATGATGTGAAACTTTACTTGAAATCTCTCTCATTTCAGTCCGTTCCTTTCAGAACGTTAAATGTAGGTTCAAAAAATGAAAACGATGAAATGAATCGATTGAGTCGAGTTCTCGCCGGACTATTGCGATGCAGGCGTAACTCGGGCGTGATGCGTCATCGCGAACGGCAGGCACGCCGCTTCTATTTCCGTCCCGTTGACTTAATTTATCGGTCTCCTACGCGGGCGGTGCTCAGCGATTGCCGCGGGAAGCAAATTATAAATCGATCCTTTGTGAATCCCGTCGCGGGGCGCCGCGGCGCCGGCGTCGAGGGGGTTTCTCCATGGCCAGGAAGCCACGACGGCGCCGCGCCGTAGAAACTCTTTGAAATTTGTGCGCGACGAGGCAGAAAGCACGCTTTTCTTTTCTTTTCTTTTTTCTTTGTCCTTTTTCTTTTCTGCGCCGCGGCCTGCCGGGACTGAAAGCTTTCGGGAACGCCACTCTTTAAGGAGAGCCGCTCATGATATCTCACGGTGATGGTTCTCTTACAAATTCCCACTTCTGCCTGCACTTGTCTTAAATCTGTCACTAATTTCAATTTTTTTTTCAAAAATGCACTATAAGCGTTTAGCGCACTATAAGCTAACTAAATGCACGAATTTTAGTAGTACTTGTCCTTTTTATTCATATATTTGATTTTCTTCTGATATTGTAATTGCTACTTCATTTAAATATTGCTTGTGGAATATCCAACTGTGAGTCGATCATTGCATGCAAAATGAAATTCATTGATGATCAATGTCCGCAAAGTCACAATCTACAAATTGTGACAAATCTTCAAAACGAATTAATAATTTGATTCCATATTTTGGAAATTTAACGATACGATTGTCTTAAATCATTGTTCAATACGATAATTAAAAACCTTCCAAAACACTAGACATTTTTTTTCATTTGTTAAAAAGTAAAGGATGTTTCAGAGCTTGAAAATTTTCCAGTAAATCAGTACTACAAATTAAACTTGAATTTGCTATTTGTATTTTCTTGAAGTGTTTTGAATTGATGAATCACTGTTGTTTTGAATTAATGAATCAATTAGTAATTAAAGCGGTAACAACAATCTTCTTATAATTTTGTGTAAAAATGCATTTCTGGCCCATTATTGGACGAAGTCTATTAATTACCGTGCATTAGAGCAATTTGCACCAATAAATTCTACTTTCCATTGTTTCACATTCATTTATTATGTACGTACTTTTATATTTCTTATTAAATAATTAATTATTAAATTTGCCAATACATGGACGAACTTATTAACCTTAGAACTTTCCTAACAATTCTCAGAATGAAAATTGGTCTCCTTCAATGTTCAAAATCTTGCTGTAAAGGTTTCGTAATAAGTGGGCGTTTGCTTGCGAGCGCCGCGTAAGTGTCGCGGTGATGGTCCACGGGGGTTTCCCCTGATTGGCGGGCTGACTCAGAAGGCGAAGGCGGGGCTGCACCCCCAGCTTCCGCCTTGGAGCGATGAGCGAGAGGCCCCACTCACCCGCTGTCTGGAGCGCCCCACGAGCGAGGGAAGTCCATCCAAGATCCCAAGCATTCATCCACTCGCCTTGTGAACCATCCATCCAGTTGCGTTATACTGAAAGTGAACCGTTCGTTGTGACCGTATGTGAACTTACAAATACCAACGCCGGTGCCGTCGACCCTAAAAGCACGGGTCGAGCGTACCGGTAATTGGGAGATTGTTGGTTTGATTCGTAAGAGGCCAGGAATGATATGATGTGCTTAACGTCGGTGAGTTTGGAACACGCACTGGAATCGAATTCCTGGGGCCAACTGTTTCAGTTTTCTTGATTTCCTTCATCACTTCCAGGAGAATACCGAAGCAGTACCTTACGACGACGAACCACGCGCGACGTTCCTATTTCCTTCTCGCTGTCATCATTATCATCCTATTACAACCCCCAACCTTCGAGGAAGAGGCCTTGCGTACCCTTCAACTCATCGGCACTAATCCTTTGACATACAGATGTTTACAAATAACACAGCTACCCTTTACAGCTCAATTATACAATGTGTAATTCATGAGACCTTTTGAAATATAATTGATTGGTCCAACGTTCTAATAAGTAATATGTTCTCCTGTATAGCATATTGAACTGTGATCTAAAACTTCTGGTGACCTATCTTGTATTGATTATTTATTTACTATTGTCAATTTTTCGACAATGTTAAATGATTATCGAATATTTTATTAATAATTCAATTAATATTTCAATATTAAATGACGAGATAAATCGCGACATATTTTTAGTAAATCAGCGTAGAATCTATTACAGCCTCCTGTTTACGGTATGCAATGAAACTTGTTACTTGTGAAGAAGAGCAAGACCCATTACATTTACAGCCACTCAAACTGTTCTCGACCTCAACCGTTTATGAATGTATCCACTATTATCATACATTAACATTGCCAACACAACCTCGATCACCGGCTCTATTTCAATCAGTTTGAACTCAACCACCCCCACCGCAACTACACAACAACAAAATGGGAAATTCGCTACTACATGTCTACGAATGGTCAATTACCTTCATCTCACCAATTATCATCGCCGCAATATAACCAACCACGTAACTATCACCCTGACAACAATCTCATCCAAACGGCACGAAGAAAATCATCTGTGCCTCTACTTTTTCTATTCGGACCATCTAAACTGTAATGACATCTAGGGCTACCCCGCCGTCCTCAACGTCGCATTCGCTCAAGTCGCCGCCATTCCTGCCGCCCGCCGCCGCCCAGGCTTCGGCTCTGCTGTCTACGCTACCGCCGCCGCCGCCACCCAGGCTTCGGCTCTGCTGTCTACGCTACCGCCACCGCCGCCCCCGTCGTTCACTGACAAAATACGTCCCCGGACAGGTCTCGGTGGCGGCGGCAGCGACGCGCGCTCGCGGATAGTGATATATCGACCCTGTCTGCGCCGGGGGACCGCCTTCACCGCCCGCCCCACGCCCCCTACGTGCCCCCTCCCCCTCCCCGCCCCCTCCCCACCACAAACCCCTCCGCACCCCGGGCGCGTCTGGCGCGCATGAATAACTTGTTCCATCAAATTCTCATCAAGACTTCGCGCGAGGAAGTAAGGGAAAAGTGTTTTTTTTAAATTAATTACTTCCAACAACTCGGTGAATATTCTTGGGCGCGTAAACACGTCGTTTAATTCACACTTCGCGGCGGCCGCCGCCGAGACTGATAGTCGCCCGGGACACCCTCCCCCCCTTCGCCCCCGCTGCCGCCCCGGCAGGAAAGCCTCCCTGATCGGTGCAGGGATTTTGGAATTAATCCCCTCGGAGAAGAAACGACGTAAATCTGAGCCCTTTTGACCCACAGGAAGTGACTGTCTTTCCAGCCTCCGTTGCTTCCGTGAAGTTTTCAAGTGCTATAATTTTTATTTTCGAAATATCTCCGATCATGAAAAACAACCAGCACGCGATGTATGTTGCTCCAACCGTTTGCGCAAGGTCGACCAGATCAGTGAACAGAGCGAGGGTTTTGGAATTTATCTCCTCGGAGGTGGAAAGAGTCCTGGGGCTGATTGACCTACAAAAAGCGACCGTCCTTCCTTCGGATGCTTCCGTAAAGGCCGAAGTATCTCTATATTTCTTCTCTAAACACGTTTGCGCATTCAAATCACCTAGCATGTGATGTATCGACCAAACTACTTGCTCTATTCACCGTGATCATCAAATAATTTTGTGATTCAGTCTTTCAGAGAAAAAGACGTTCGACTCAAATGGTGCAGACGGCTACAGTGACACCGACAATGACATAGGATGTTACTCCGTCAATTTCGCTTAAGATAATAAAAATTCATTCGTAAGCAACGGTTTTCTAATTGCTACTTAGCTAAGAATAGTTCTCTAAAACAAAACATCTTTGTTTCATCGTAGATGTAGATTATGCGATGCGTCACTTCTGGTAAGAGATTTTTTCCTGCTTTCTGTCACGTACGGGCCTGGAGTTGCTTCATTTTTCTAGTTTGTCAAGACGGTTTCATCATGATATTTCATTTTCTGGCGACTCACATTGGAGTGACCGAAGCAGTCACTTCTTGCTTTATTTCGCTCGAATTGTCCGTGATTTTATGGAATGGTGCAATGTTTGCTTGGCCAGTCGATCATGTGATAGAATTTCGCGATATAATTTTAATTTATCTGCAATTTTACCCATAATGTTTTCTGCTACATTATGTGTCATCAGTATCTATCCCATGCACTTTACATTGTCGCAGGATCCACAAACATCAGGCGATCATGAAATGCTCCAAAAATAGTGTTGGTCAGCCGTACTGTATTCGAATAATGCTCAAAACATTTCATTTGAACTACTTTCACAAATATTAATTTCCGCTTGCAATAAAAATAATCATTTTGGAGAACACGATACAATCGTTCTGAGAGAATAGCAAAATATACATGCCCAGCAATACTGAACGATTTATATTTCCTCCCATATTTAAAAATAGTATATAGAAAGTTCCAGGCATTTTTTACTTATCTTACACTGAATATATTATTATTTTTCATATACGAAAAATACGTGTATATTCTAACGGGCGGTAACATTCTGCGCTGTCCCCAATTGCATATTTGCCCCAATGCGTTCATATTTGCCCCAATGCGTGCGTTGTTACGCAATGGTCGGGGGTGAAGATGCGCGAAGGTCGTGCGTGGAGGCGGTTGAGTAACGCGTTGGGAGGTGTCAACAGGGCTGCGGGGGGAAAGCGGCTGACGACTCGTCCTCTGCCTTGCGACACGCCGTGCGTTACGCACCCGCCGCCTGTTTGCGCCACCCGCCCCGCCCCGCCCCCTCCCCTCCCCGCCCCGCCCCACCCTGCGACGTACGCCACGATTTTTTGACAAACATCTAAAGCAAATGGATAAATGGGCACGTACGGAATGGGCTGTACAGTGGGTGGAGACTCAAAAAGTTGTTCATGTTCAGGTAGTTGGGTTGAGTTTGTTCAGCAAATAAGTCGCCCACTTGACTCGTATTTTCGAATCTACAGCGAGACTCCAACCTTCGGCCTTCGCGATTAACATCAAATATGTGCTGGAGGTGAGCCGATGCAAAATTTTCAAAGCATTGTACAACCAAAAACAGATTCGGACCGCGTCCGTCGCCTAACTACTCTACTTTACACACGTATTCCATTTATCCATATGCTTTAGCTGTTGCTAGAATAAAACCTCGCGGCCCGCACGCTCCGCCCCGCTTTCTGCAAGTCCCTAATAAGATGACGTGGCAATTAGGAGTCTTATGAACATTTGCATATACAACCTCACAAATTGTCGAAAAGTGGCGATTGAAATAGAAATATATCTGAAATGGTCCCTGGCAATACTTAACATTTACTACTGACTACTGAATATTATTATTATTATTATTATTATTATTATTATTATTATTATTATTATTATTATTATTATTATTATTAATAACAACAATAATCACGATTGATGACTGAATATTGATGATTAAAATGAATACATTATAATATTCACTTCCATCATCAATGAGAATTATATAAACTTCACGTAAATATAATATTTGCAGAACTAACAAAAAAGAGGTTGTTTTCTCTTTTGGAAACTATTGCTAATTTAAATTCTAACTTTGTCCCAGTTATTAGTCAATATTACTATCAAACTAAAAGAACATTCCGACGATTCCAAAATTTTAAATATTCTCTTGCAACATGCCACAATTTGAAATTATCATTTTTATTTTTGGTTAATTGGTGTTAAAACGAAAGTAATCCAGTCATAATTGTGTGTTCTCCTACTTGAGAACGCACTTCAAATTCATAAAAGTGAAAATCTCGCTACTATTAACGTTTAACAAAGATCAAAATAACTCAAATCTCTTAGATATCAAGGACATTGTAGTTCAAAAAGGAATTGAGGAGGGGATTAGAGAATCATATCAAGTTCATCTCTCTCCTGATCCGAATTGCACGCTATCTTTGGAGGTTGCGAGGAGCTAAGATATGTCCCATTCCAGCAGCCTGTCGCGAATCCTTCCTCGCATGGAAGATGTCTGTCGTAGACGGAAAGAGCCCTCATTAGCATCAGAATTGCAATTAAAAGAGCCCGAGATGGGCATGCCATGCGAGAAGGAAATCGAATCGCCCTCGGGGCGGGGGCGGGGGCGGGGGCGGGGGCGGGAGCTGGGATCGTCCTGGACTGTCGCCTGCTCTTCGCTTTTATGACGTCCAGTCCCATCTCATTGCTGGCAGAACAACTTTCTTTTTTTCCTGGTGCGCTTTGTAAACTCTCGTTCCTGATGCTTGTGACTGCATAGCCGCGCGGTAAGTGCCGTTAGATGCGGGCGAGAGTGCGTTCCAGACTACGGTTTGATTATTGTGCGCAGTAGTTGTCAGAAGTCGTCGAAAGTCTAACGAATCGAGTCTAACGACTTCAAAATTTTGTCTATAACTGACTTTTTCTTTTTCAATCCTTCTTTTCTTTAGCTTGTTTTCGAATGATTTTTTTTTTAGTCAAAGTCTAGGAATGAGTGTATGAAACAAAATATTCGCCAAGTATTATCAAATAATGGTCCAAACATTTCAACAACCGCAATTTTCATTATTCGTTAAAACAGCACATAATAGTTTTGTTTACAATTTATCTTTTGCAATGGTTCCCTGCATACTTGTGTGGTAGGTACGAGTCCATGAAAATATGTGACTCCCTTTAATATTTGGTCATTTTGAATGTTTCGAGTATTTGTCTGCTACAGAATCAATCTCAACCATAATTTTTAGAATAAAAATCAATGATCAATTTAATCTTTTTGCGCTCAGGGTAATGTTTAAAAATCTCTTACCACCAATAACCAAAATTTAATAACTTGTTATAACAATGCTTTAAAACTTCTTTCACTGGAATTTAAATTTGCAAAATTGTTGATGGTTTGCAAAACGATAATTTCCGCATTCCTTAGTGGGAAAAAATCGAATTTCATTGGAAGTTAAGATCTACTACTCTTAGACTGGTTTGGAAGGTCGCAGAACAGGCCTCTGCGATTTATCTCGCAGTTAATCTCCTCTCTACATTATAAATTACAAAGCAGCTTCAGGTTTTGATACAAGCAATTTATCACTTGTTCACGCATTTTGTATTTTCAATCGCTTGTAACGTCAGTAAATTGCGCAAAACACTATTGTCTTTGTGTTGCTTTGTATCTTAAGTCCTTACAGAATGTAAAAATGCAGTACCTTGGGAAGTTGTAAGTCACTTAATCACCTCTCACATGTGACAGTAATTGATCTTACAGAACTAGTAATTCCTTATCGAAGATCTGATTATTTTCTTTTATTGGAGCGTTTCACTTGGGTTTTATATCTGCACTTCCTTTTAAGCAGAGAACTTGATTTCGAAAAGAGTTCAACAATCAATTCCCTTTCTTTAAGAAAATAAAATATATTGTTGATTTGTTTCTATTGGAAAGTAGCATTTTTTTCGCATTCGCTAAATTACAATTCCTAAAAATACAGTGAAAGAAACTTGAACACGTGTATGTGTACTCGAACAAGGAGTACAAGTATTTATTGTCCATTCATTGTTAGCGGACGACTCAGTAACTGCGGATTTATTGAGAAAACTATGAATATTTCAATATTTTTTATTGGAAGAGAGTAGCCTTAAAATATTAAATTCAGTCAGCTTACAGAGAATTTATGGCAACGATCAGAAAATTCTTCGAAAAGAATTCGAAACAATGAGCATTCCTCATTGGGTTATAGGTTTTGCAAACAATGCAAGAAATCATGTTCAAGATCTTCAGATCGAACTAAACTTAAAATAGTGCACCAAACTCCAAATTTACATTTTAAATTACAAACCATTAACATACCATCCTTCCTAATCCTGCCTCACCCGCTCTTAACTCAGTCTCAGGGGCGTTCGGCCCTCCCTCATCCCCTCACTTCGCCTCTTTTCACCCTCTGAGGACGCGCTTCACAGAGAGATAAACCTCAGTGCCTCCCTCAGCGCCGGCGACTGCGTCTTTCTTCCAGCGCTCTGGAACTGAAGCGTCACTTGCCATGCACGCGCTGCGAATCATTTTCGCTGCGCGCGGACGGCGCGGCGCGGGGGCGGCGGCGGCGGCGGCGGCCGCGCTCACTGGGCCCACGCAGCGGCCAAAAGGCGCGCGGTGCGAACGTTTACGAAAATTGAAAGTAAATAGGAATAAAATAAAATCAAAATACAAATAAAATATGTGATATAAAAATAAGTGCAAATGAAAGTTTAAAAAAATCACTGTAATAAACATTTGAATTTAAAATCAGTAACATTGAATGGATTGTTATTGAAATAACTAATGCTTTGTCATGAATATGTTAATTACAATAAAATATAAATAATTTGAAGTCTAATTATTTCAGTACTTGGCTTTATGATCTATGCGTGGTGACACTTTCTAAAAGTTAAAATAGAAATTTTTGAAAATGCTGTAAAATAGCAGGCTGCCCTCAGGTACTTACCAATTTGTAGAATTCTTTATTCCAAGTTTAAAACTGTTGCAAGTTATATTCGGGTAGCACTGTCACAACGAAAATATAAAATTAAAACTTGAAAATGTAATGATATTGAAAATGTCATTTCGTGCTATGTTATTTCTCTTCACTTACATTACATGATTGTGAGAAAGCATGGTCATTGGATGTGCTGACTTCGAGGTGGCCCAGATTTTGTTTCGGCGCCGGCGGCGCGGTTCGGGCCCACTGCGCGGCGGGGGCGGCCGGCGCCGCGGCGTCGCGGGCCGCGCGGCCGCATCCGCCGACGCCCGCTCTATGGCCACATAAAAAGACCATTCTGCGCGATAAGGTGCGCCGGCGCCGTCCCCGCGCCGCCCGCCGCGCCAGACGCAACCCGCATAAAAAAGAACAGAGTCAAAGGCGGAGGATAATAGGATCCGCTAGCGACTTCTCTCGAATATCGCGCTCAAGTTTCGCCTCGCCCCTCGGCGACGGCGGCGGCGGGGGTGCGTGTGTATGTAAATTTATGTGTGCGTGGGCGGTGGCTCCGCGCCTTGAGCCGTGGAACGCGGGCGCTGGGTCGCTGCCCGACTTTGGGGGGAGCGGAAGGGCGGGGGGCGGGGCGCTGACTGGCGGGCGGGCGGGCGCTGCGCGCTGGGCGATCGCCCATCGCCCAAGACTGCGCTCGCTCGCCCGGGCGGGCGGACGGGCTAATAGGACGAGGGAGGCGGGGCGGGTGAATGAGGATAGCGCTGGGCGAACGACCAAACTACCCGGCGCGGAAGCGAAGGAGTAGGACGGAGAGGGAGAGAGAGAGAGAGGATTGCTGGAGAGGACGCAGCGGGGCGCGGAAGAGGGTGGAAGGGCGGAGAAATGGGTGAGGAACTTGTCGCACGTCTGTCGTCGTACGTAGTGCGATGACCGATTCCTCTTTATGAGCAGTTGGGGCGCTGCGGGGTGAAGGCAGCCCTCGGGAAAATTTTGGCTCTCGTTCGACCTCTGCCGGGAGGTTCGGCATAATGTACTACCTCATTGTCTTTCTTCAAAGAACTGAAGGAGATTGTGTCAAGAGAGAGAACTGTCTGATGCGAACTGCTGGAATAGGTTAGAAGTGACACTTCAAATTTGATAATTAAATAGTGCCCAGGTTGTTTTCCAATACTAGAATAATATCTGCATATGGAAATTAAATTTATCAGAATGATTAAATATTTGCTTAGCACATTCGTTCAGAATTAACAAAAGACATCATTTCTAATAATTTTCTAAACATTTTTGAATAATATACTAGCTACTAGAAGACAGTTTTGAAGGATTGTTAGGTACTGTCGCCAGTTTTGATGAAATGCTTCATGAATTAGTCTCATTTGTTGTTTTTTCTAGATTCACCACTTATTTCCCCTACTTTCTGCCTACATTGTAACCTGTGGATCTACAATAAGGAAGCGAAAGGGCAATTCGTGATGTAGCATCATCAGAAATATTACTCCAATTTCATCCTCGAGAAATTCTTGTCGTGTGTTGGAACATTTCATCTGCGAGTCGATGACTCGGAGAAAACATGGGAGAATGCGCACACGAATTGCCTTCGCGGTGAGGGGGACTAAGGGAGAAGAAGGAAGAAGAAAGGTTCAACCATAAACCATGCCAGACAATTTTCATTTTTTTTTGTTCCGTTCATCTCTCTGTTCCTCACTCTCTTATTCCAAGCTCTCATCTCTCATCGTATAAAATAAACTCACACACCCCACAATATTTATTTATATATGGTAAATCAGATCTTAATTCTTGAAAAAGGGTTTTGTCGTTATTAAATCAGTTTTAACCAAACACAAATATCAAAGATATAATATAAATTTTATGATATTCCCATTGTCCCATCCACATTGTTTCTTATTGTCTTACTTAATGAACGTGTTCTCAAGTCATTGAATCTCATATTTACTTGGGTTTGTTTCCGTTACAATGCATTTATAAAAAAATCTTAATTAAAATAGTAGCATTTTTCAGTTTCTCTGTAGGGGAAACTACTTACGGACTACAAACTATTTGTACATCAATATAAGCACTGTTCTTCACAATCCTAAACGCATTTTGCAATTTTTTTGTATATTATTTCATGACATGGCGGCATCCTCGAAGGTCGAATCGAACGCTGCGTGCTTCGCGAACAGTGGCGGCGAGCGGATGAGCAACGCGGGCGGATGAGGGGGTGGGGGGGAACGTGTGGAGACGGCTGCGCGCGGGTGGGGAGATGGCTGGGAGCGTGGTGGAGCGGGGAGAGCGTGGTGGAGAAGGAATCGGACGTTCCGGAGCGAACGCGAAAGAGTGGGGGCGGTAGCCACCGATGGCGGAGCGGCGAGCGAGAAAAAGGATTGCCTGCAGCGGGAACTAGTAGATGCGATTGAACAAAGCTGGACTAGGAGAAGAGATTGCCTGGAACGGGAGCAAGCAAGGGATTGCCTAGAGCGGGGAAATAGCAAAGGCGATTGCCTGGAGCGGGAGGTAGCAAGGGATCGTCTGAAGCGGGGAAAGAGCAAAGGTGATAGTCTGGAACGGGAGATAGCAAGGAACGTCTGGAGCGGGGAAATAGTAAAGGCGATTGCCTGGAGCGGGGAAATAGATAAGGCGTTTGCCTGGAGCGGGAAAAAAGGCGATTGCCTGGAACGGGAGTTAGCAAGGAATCGCCTGGAGCGGGGACTAGCAAAGGCGATTGCCTGGAGTGTGACCAAGCAAGAGATCGCCCGGAGAGGGGAACAGCAAAAGGGACGGACTCTAGCGAAGTGTGGGGACGCCGTCGGGGACGACTGAGTTGGGCGGTGGGGTCGAATGGGGGCGGCGAGAGGAAGCGTGCAGGCGGGGTTGGGAGAGGGTGCGGCGGGGAGCGGCGATGCGGCGCGGCCCTCGCGCGCAGATGACAAACGCCGGCCACGGCTCATTTGCGCCGCGGCGCGCGCCCCATCAATCTCCCCCGACGCCGCGCCGCTCCCTCGTCACCCTCCGCCCCCCCTCCCCATCCCCCTCCGCCGTCTTCCCCGCCCGCGCTCCCTTTGCATGCGACGCTAGACGCGCGGCGGTCTTGTTCCTCCCATCGCCTTGGCTTGTACTGTTATGTTGTTGCGAATCGTTTGCCTTACCTGTGTTGTTCAGTGTTGAGTTGTAAAACCGTTCAAGACTCCTTCTATTTCTTCTCTCATTTTCTCATTTGTTCTTAGCTAATTGATATGCGTTGCTCGATCTCCTCTTCCAACAACCCATTGAGTGCCTGTCTCTTCTCTGTCCCCTTGTTCTCCCTTTGCTTGCATTTCACTCTTGTTCTCCCTTTGCGTGAATTTCGACTACCTCCTCCTCCCGCCTTTTCCTCTTACCTACTACGTCCTTTTCATCGGATACAATGCGAAATAAAATGTAATTGTATATACACTTTTTGAGACGGGTTATTGCGTCGTTAACTACGAGTTTTGTTACTGATCTCTCTGCTGTAGCCTCTCTTTAAATAGTACGTTTGATTCCATTCATTACGCATTTCTTAGTCGCTCATGCATGTATCTCTTCTTTCTAATGCATTTTCTACATTTTTGTTGGGTTCCTTAAATTGCATTAATATTGCATAAAATTGATAAAAATAGTCTCATCACCACGAAGCTAAAGATTATATCATTTGAACACACTCCTGCCTTATTGTGGTGGCGGAGATTCAAGCAGCGTTCATGTGCAATAAGTGGCGTACTAAAGGCGGGGGGTATTGAGCTTCAGCTCAGCCTTCCAGAGACCGATGACACTATTCACAAGCATAGTTTTTACTACATTTAGTTCGTATTTAACGTCAATCAAATCACAATTTAATCCGTCATACATAATTGTAAATAAAGAAACAAAATAAATTTATATTCAACACAAATCAATGAACAAATTTTATCTATTGTGGTTCAGATCATTAAGCATTTATCTAATTTCTTTCTGCATTTATGTACTATTCAACAAATATGTATGTTAACAAATGATGTGAAAAAAACGTGGTCTTTATAGAAAATATATATCGTTCCAACTGTTTGAAATAAAATAGTATGATACGTACAGAAAATTTATTTTCTTTCTTTTAAATTAAGTAAGCGTTGACATATGTGCATGTTTTACTAACGTAACTATGGGTATGACAAGTGAAGGCCATTAATATAATCAGTAAGCAGTAAAAGGAGACAATTTTCTTGATAAATTCGTCACCACTGCCAACAATTGCTGTTGTGAATGTCATCACCATTCCCACCTTACACTGACGATATAAACACTGGGTAAACCTCATTAAATGGAATCGGCCCATTCATTTAAACTACTGAATACGCTAAACGGCTGCTGAAAAAGCCGCGAGGGGCGTTGGTCCATATTCGAGCTCATGTTAATGCCTGTCATTGGGAGACCGTGGCGCGTACGTGGTAATTGGGATAGGGAGCCAAGAATCCTTGCCATGTCCCCAGGCGTGTCGGAAGTCGCTAACCTCGAGAGACAGCATTCCCCATCCACGTCCCCCTCCCAGGCGTTCAAGAAGCCACGCGCCACCGCCTCCGCCTCCACCTCCGCCGCCGCCGCCACCGCCACCGCCACCGCCACCGCCACCGCCACCGCCACCGCCACCGCCACCGCCACCGCCACCGCCACCGCCACCGCCACCGCCTCCGCCTCCGCTGCCGCCTCCGCCGCCGCCTCCGCCTCCGCCTCCGCCGCCGCCTCCGCCGCCGCCTCCGCCTCCGCCTCCGCCGCCGCCGCCGCCGCCGCCGTCTCCGCCTCCGCCACCGCCACCGCCGCCGCCGCCGCCGCCGCCGCCGCCGCCGCCGCCGCCGCCACCACCACCGCCGCCGCTGCCGCCGCCGCCGCCATTAACGCCATGAGTCCGTGATGTTTGGGCACCATGAACCGTTGCGGCCTCGAACATGCCTGTTTTTAGGTTGTCAAGTTCTGCATCGCCATTGCCAAGGGGCGCCCATCTGGACTATAATTATCCGCCCAGTTATGATTTTACGAACGTGTTATTTCACCTTAAAAACATTGTAGAGATATTCCTTAGAAATAAGCTTTAATGGAACCTTCACATTTTATCTGTTTTGACATTCCTTTTGGTTCTCATTGCTCATTCCACGTTCGCTTGGTTTCGATGCTCACCTAACCATAGAGAAAATATGTACAATTATTTATTTATGACCTAACAATTCTGCTTTCCCCGTATCTTATTGTCTGTACACAATATTTTTTTTCGTAAAGTTCACCTTTTCGTCTTTACCTTCTTCACACCGTCTCCTCTATTTTGTGCTGTGTACTATTTAATTCGTCAGTCGACCTAGTGTTACTCATCTTTCTTTATCGGTATATATCTTATTTTATTTCTTGAACTGGTTTTTCGTAAACTGTTTATTCTACTTAATAAGAGAAAATAACATTCCGAAAATTCAATTTTTGTCCAACTGGTACATTATGTCTGTGTATTATAGTTACTTTATCAGAAAGAGCAGACCGAGAGAAATTTGTAGGGGGAAGTTTATCAATAAAAATAGTACTCTCCATTGCGTGTTGATTTGATCGATTCAAAATTTATTTCCATTTCCAGATTTTTAATACATTCAGTTTATTGAAATGTGTGAGGAATATTAATTTGTCGTCAAGATTAATCTTAAGTCAATGAACAGTTATCACTTTATCTAATTCTTTTAAAAATAACTTTTCATTTCGGAAGTATTCTCCAGATCTTCTCTCCGCAAACTGGAAGATCAAGTCATTAGTTTCATATGTTTGGATTGAGCGGTCAGTAGCAACGCCATTTCCACACCCTCCTCCAAGACCCGCCCTCTCTGGTCCTCCGCCTGCAGCCACCTTCAGCCGCAAGACCCCACTCGCGCCGACTTGAATCAGCGCTGCCCCCCCCCGCCCCCCGCGCCACGTGCCCCCCCCCCCGAGCCTCCCGCGGACGCCGGCCTCGCCGCCGTGGACCGCCGCGCGGCGTTTCACATTCTTGGCTGCTCGTAAATAGCCGGCTCCTCGGGCGTGGCCGCTCGCGGACCGTTAGGCGGCGGCGGGGCCGGGGAAATCGCTCCTGCCCGCCTGCCGTCCGCCCGCCGGACGACCTTCTCGCGGACGCCCGCTTCGTCCGGCCCTGCACCGTCCCCTCCCGCCCTGGCCAGGTCGTCCCAGTCCTGCCTCGGCCCCCCCCCGCCACGCCCCGCTCTGTCCCGCCCGGCCATCCCGCCCCGCCTCGCCCCGCCCCGCCCCGCCCCTCCCCTCCCCGCCCCTCCCCGCCCCTCCCAGCCCCTCCCCTCCCCGCCCCTCCCCGCCCCTCCCCTCCCCGCCCTGACCCTTCCCACCCCACCCTATCCAGTCCCGCCCAGACATGCCCCGCCCTGTCCACTCCCGTTTCGCCGCACACCACACTCTGCCCCGCCTTATCCCGCCTTCGCGCCACACAGCTGTGTCCCGCCTCTGACTCGCCATGCCTCGTCCAGCCCCGCCCCTTCGCACCCGCTCGTCTCCTCCTCCGTCCCGCCCCGCCTCCTCAGGCGCAGATGGCCTGCGGTACTGCTCCCTATAGCCGCCACCGTCCCCACAGGTCAAAAGACCCTCCCAGCGGCTACTTTAAGTCACGAGTGATTAAGGCTCTGGTAAGAGACAGGACTAGCCATTATTTTCCTTCTTGCGGTAGACACATTAACACAGGTTCGTGAGAACCACTTCAGAATAATGTTCTGAATGAACGAGCAATGAATATGAATTTATTTAGAAACAGGCAAGGAACATGAATAATGGCGTGTTGTTCATTTCCATACTACTATGATTTTAATGATCGCTGTGGGGGAGCAGTCGGTGTTTGTGACATCAGCTACAGCATAATATGGCTAAAGGATGTTCAAGCCTGGTTTCCATGTTTTCGTAATATGATTGTAGCGTCGAAAAATATTTCAAACCGCCGCGTATCTCCTTATGCCGATTAACTGCAACGATTACTATTATATTTCAGACAAAACCATCAAATAGGAGTGCCTGGTGGAACCAAATGATCAGACCTCAGGAGACAGCTCAAAAGTCTTGTCCTATATGCGAAATAAAGAGTAAAATTAACATTAGCATTAACTAGTGGCCTACAAAAAATGGGGGGAAAACCCTGCTGTTGTCGAGTGTGTGGAAAACGGGAGCCGAAAAATTTGTTTTCTGGAACGGCACACATAAATACTGAAGCTTCTTTACACCTTGTCGCAGTGACGCACTGTCTATGAGAATATAGTCTCAACATCGTGTATGAGAAATTGGCGTTTACGATAATAAATTATATGCATTTTTCAGTCAAAATCGAAACTTTTTCATTATTTTTTTTGTATTTTTCCAATCTTCCTAGACATCTTACGATATCATTGACACCTCTCACAGGACCAGTGGATATATAGTTTTATGCAAACTTATACTTATACTCTAAATTAGTAGTATATATAATTAAAATCGTTAACTATTTTTAGTTCCAATCCAGAATTTCGTGATAAAATTCTCATGTCATTTTTTATTACTTACGTAGGTAATAAATTTACTGTAAGAACTGGAGTTTCAATTGCATAGCTATTTTTGATTAAAACTGCATTTTCTGTATTTTCATTCAGAGGGGAATCAAAAGAGATATTCATGTTTAGAATAAAACACTTCGAAACTATATTATCATTCTCACATACGTTCACACACATTCTCACATACGTGTACTCACGTTATACGCATAATCCCGTTGTTACGTGGGAGAATGTGATCGTGGAGCAAAAATGTACTACATTCATATTGTTGTATGATGCTTTTCATATGAACTCAATTTCCTAACTTTCCCTTAGGGAGTTTGTAACGCGTTCCTTATACATGTTTTTTTCCTAACAACCTAGTTTCCGGTTTAGGCATTCAAAATATTTTAGTTATTTGGCATCAACATGACACCAACTGGTCTGATTCTGCGGAACTCAGACATGTATCTGGGTACGCAGACAGTGCTGACAGTAATGAGTGTACATTTTAGTATCTCCTCATAATTAAGTCGTGAGACGGAAAACGAGATTACGAAAAACAGATTCGAAGGCTTGGAGTTTGCCATTCGACATATACAATTATATTCCTTTTAATTGGCTGCACGAAGCAAAGGTTATGTTTCTTGCTGTGGATTTTATGAGTTTCTTACTTCCTTCATAGTGTTTAACCAATCAATGATTTTATTTATTGGTTTTATTTAAGGTCGCATCAACATCTAAGGTCATTAGCGACCACTATTGCTGTTAACGGTATGGTAACTATGTGGATGAAATGATATGGTGATTGATGATAAGGGGTGAAAGGACGAACACAAATACAACCATGCCCGAGGCGGGACTCGAACCCGCGACCCTTCGGTCCGAGATCACTACGACACTACTGCCTTAGCGATCTCGGCCACCGGGCCGGCCAATCAATGATTGTTCGTGATCAAACTAGTGGTTCTACAGAATGACAGAATTTCTCGTACTAGTTAGTTTCCTAATTTCTTTACTCCAGACTAGCATTTCGGTATTGTCCCACCCGCTTCCCAGCTAGTGTCCCAGTCAGTGCTCAAAATACACTTTTCATATTTTCTCAAATGTTCAGTCCCCCAAATAACAGAATTAAAAGATGACTGTAATAATATTATAAATGAGCATAATAAGGTCATCTATGCAACTTTTCATTGAAAAATTTGGAACCTTTCTTTATAAAATGTCGTTGGAGAGTTTCCGAAAATGCGCCATTTTCAGCTAATTTTCATTGAAAATTTTGAGTTTTGGTTTTTCAGAAACTTTAATTCGAACGTTTCTGTAAATGAGCAATTTTGAGCTAATTTTTACAGAAAACGTTTGAACACTTCAGAAACTTTGTGAGAAATCATTTGAAGCATTTGTACTTACAAATGCAGTTATATATAAGGAACGTCTATAATGTAAATATCAACGACGCGACGTGAGAAATGAATTAAAAAATAACATTTGTGTAATTTTTCAAAATAAAAAGAAAAATTCAAAATGGCCATGATGTCATATTATTCAGGGAATTTAGCACTATTCATTCAAAAAGTTTAAAGAAAAAATTGAAGACGTTTTTGAGAAAATCTTGTAGCAGATATCTTGTCATACTCCAGAATATGAATTAAGAAGTAATCAAATTATCAATATTCTTGTGTTATTTGATTATTTCGTAATTAATATTATTTAATACTTAAGTTTAGTGATTATTGAAGCCACTTCGAAGATTCTAGTAGGATTTTTGTGTTATTCAGTTGCACGATCATTTCGATCCACGACTCGTGCTCATATCTTTGACATCGCTCGTTTCTGGGCTTTCTGGCTTCCCTTGAACCCTGATTCAACGCATCTCCACCATAACGCGACGCGGTGTCTGTCCTCCCAGCGACGCGAACCGCGCCCTCGAGCAGTTTCCCCTCCTCTTTTCGGTAGCGCCGACTCACGCGGCGAGATTTAGGAAACACGTAAATGTCGCCTGTTCTATGTATCATGTTAATCGCTTACCTTGCCTCTTGGCTTGTGTGAGAATGTCAGTTAACATGTGTGCTGAAAGAAGCTTGAGAAATATTTGAAAGATGTGGGCTCTAAGAGGCGAAATTGTGGACTTTCGGCTGCGAAGTGGGAGCGCGAATGGAGACGTATTGAGTACAAGATGAAATATAGACAAGGAGGCAGATATACATGAAAATTATAATATTATAAGTATCAATTTTCTAAATTAATTTTACCAATTTATAAAATCAGTTTTATTTGAAAGTGGCAGGCCAGATGTGTTTCCCAACGTTTCTTTCACATAGCTTTCTTTTAATATTTCTGAATATTGCTTATGCCTCCTCACCTCTCCGTTGATCCAATGCTCTGCAAACTGTATTTTCTACGCTTGACTCCCGATTTCAAGGAAGAATCAAAAACATTTGGATTGGGGACAAAGAATCTATTTATATCAGGGTTTCTGATACGATCTGGAAAGCGGGAAGGGTGTTGTAATATTTTTAAACATTACAAGTGCCCCCCAAAAAATTGACAAGTAATTTCCCTGTTAGTAGCGTTCAGAAAGGTGTATGGGAGCAAGGAAGTATGGGAGTACCATGATACGCGTATAAAATTCAGGTAATGGAATAAAATTGGAGATAATCCTGAATACATACAAGGCTGAGAAATGTTTCAATCCATTTATTATCTCGAGGTAATTTTATCTCGGGAAAAATAAGTACTTCAACATTTACATTATTATCGAGAATATGACTTGGTTGCCCATTTGCGACCGATATTTCATATATCAAGTATACTAGCATCCAGTCCTCACAGTGTATGATTTTCAAATCCAACCTACTTCCAACTCGTTCGAGGCATGCCTCTATCTGAATGAGATTTTTAGGGGCAACTTGTCTTAGCAGTTTTTTGTTTAGTTTCCTCCGATGAATTCCAAACGAATTCCAGAGCTAAAAGTACCTTCAAAAAAGAGCCATGGCCGTTCGCGATCCTTCTTTCACCAATGTCTTCTCATTCTATCGTAAGGTCTTTTTATTGTTGATTTAGTTAGCTAAAAATGGAGGATGTACATTGTGCTGCTAGAGGTGGTAAAACTAGCAAAGGTTTTGGAGGCACCTTGCTTTACAGCGCAGTTACAAGTGGTCACAAATATAATGTTAAACAATCACGAGAGAGATTACGCATAGTGAACATGTATAAATCTTCAATTTCAAGCGATGTTATGTCAAACTGGAGGAAATCCTGCGTGATTACTAGTTAAAATAATGTGAACGTATTGATTGTAATGAAAACACATTAAGATGACCAGAAGTGAATAAACTAGGAAATGCAGAATTAAAATAAAAAATTTATTTACAGAAACGTAAGAAATAAAAGAAAAATATATTTGTATACATACGCCGTGCGATGTGTCTATGTCGTGGGAGCCTCGAATTGGGCTGCTGTGCTATTGGAAATGGAGTAAAGAATTGTTTCATTAGAACTTTTTAAAGTGTCGCCTGATAGCTAAGCAGAGTGTACTATACTGAGGACTAGTTTACTTATATGTCTGTAACTTCTATGTAATTTCGTACGTTTCTTTTGAGAAAACACAGATAACGTGTGCAACCTCTTCCGTTGGGTAACAACGTACACAATGTGCAAAAATAAATAAATAAAGGGTTTCGTAGATATCTATAATACGTTATCATCTAAGACTCACTTTGTACTTTTTACGTCTGATAACTTTAGATTTCCTCCTAAACGAAATTCACCCTCAAAGTCTGTAAATAACCTGACTGATTTCATTAAATTATTTTCTGCATTACAAACTTTGCAGTTCCCAGGAAAACTCAGTTGGTTGATTAAAGAATTCAAGAGCAAAGAGTGACTGGCAAAACGGGATTACTCAGGGGAAATCTATCGAAAAATCGTTTTGTTTACCATAATACTACATGAAGTGTGGTATTTAGGATTTCAGTCTTAATATCCAGAGTTTAAAAGCTAACAAGCTTATACGGGTCTTCCGGACATTAGAAGAAATGTTCGCATTGTAATATTGCTTTTATATGTGAGTCTACTACTAAAATAGTGTTGAAAGTTTCTCAAGATTACAAAACTTCTTAACCGCGGGTTTCAAGGTTCAGGAAATTTATTCTTGTGCCGATGAGGAAGGCCATGGCAGGAAGCTCTCACTGACCGTTTTTGTGACTTCTTCCGATGAATACCCTGCCGTGGTGGATGCCGGAACAGTGCCTTATACAACAGCCTTAGAACACGTGTCATATCCTGTCCCCACTTTCATTCCGAAGACCCGACGATAAGCGGATTATGGCGTGGTGGAGACCTCTATATGGCGTCTTCCTCAACTATCTTGGTCTATTACGGGAGCCTTGCGAGTACGCAACTGCCCGCCCAAAGCTCGGATTGGACTACAGCGACACAGGAGGAACTGCTCATAAGAGAGAGAACTGTGTGTGTAAAAGCATTTCCAAAGTGCGAAGAACAAAAGAGGCCTTTTGGAAGGGCGGAAGTGGCTCTCTGACAACGGCACCGCACTGAGAGAGGCGGAGCGGGGTAGGGCAGGGCAGGGCGGGGAGGGGCGGGGAGGAGTGTAGCGGGGAGGAGTGCAGCGGGAAGGAGTGCAGCGGGGCAGGGCGGGGCGGGTGATGGCGGAGTGGAGCGAGGAGCAGAGCGGAGCGGGGCGGATGGGGAGGAGCGGGGTGGAGGGGAGGAGCAGAACGGAGCGTGGCGGGTGGAGCGGAGCGTGTTGGAGCGGGGAGGAGCGGGCTGGAACAGGACGGAGGCGGGAGGAGCGGGGCAGGGCGGGTGGAGCCAGGAAGTGGGCAGGCCAGGGGCAGGGACAGGCGAGGGAGGGCTTGGGGCAAGGGCAAAGCAGAGAGGCAGTGAGGAGCGGAAAAGGGGCATGGCAGGCAAGGAGCAAGGAGCGGAGCAAGGGCAAGGGCAGGGCAGGAGCAGGGGCAAGGAGCAGGGCAGGAGCTAAAAAAGGGCAGGCAGGGCGGAGCAGGGCAGGCAGGCAGGAGCCCAGTGGGCCCAGGCAGGAGGCGGTGCGGGGCGGAGCGGGGCGGAAGGGAGCGAAGCGGGCGGCGCGGAAGGGAGCGGTGCGTGGCGGGGCGGGGCGGAGCGGAGCGGGGCGGGGCGGGGCGGGGCGCCGCGGAGCCGTGCGGAGCGGCAGCGGGGCGCGCGGCCTTCGCATGAAATATGGAAGTGGCCGCCGCCGCCGCTGGCCTCGATTCGTCTTCGGCGGAGGCCGCGCGGCGAAGGCGGAGGCGCCGCGGTTTGGGCGCCCGCTAGACGCCGCCAGGCGCCCTTTAGATCCCCATACATCACCTACGCGAACGGCGTTTAGAGAGGATGCCGGTGGGCGCCCTCGCAGGGGCTGGCGAGCGGGGGAGGCAACGAAGCTGTCTAACGTGTAGATTTTAATGCCATTACTATCGCTTCAAGAGTGTCGTTTGCATGTTTCGATAGTGTGAGGAAGAGGTCCTTATTCATCGATAAAACTCGGATATGAGCCTTGAAATTGATTTTTTAAATTAAATTTTAATATTAATAGTTAAACAAGGAAAAGTAGTAGTACTGATTTTAAGATAATTAAAATGTTAAGAGGTTTTCTGAAATCACCGCTGTAATAAAACAATTTAAAATGTATTATGAAATTAAAATTCATTATAAATTTCTCTGCAATATAGAGCC
The DNA here is from genome assembly GCA_011170035.1 of Teleogryllus occipitalis. Taxonomy (NCBI): domain Eukaryota; kingdom Metazoa; phylum Arthropoda; class Insecta; order Orthoptera; family Gryllidae; genus Teleogryllus; species Teleogryllus occipitalis. Next base: position 250,765 of record BLKR01001342.1, read on the forward strand.
ATTGAGATGCAGTGATGTCGTCCAAACCAGTAACCTATGGTATTTGTCGCCCATCAGTTACAATGCCGGAAAGGAAAGACATATCCCCGCATTTGGAAATGTCCAAGGTCCCGGCCCTGGGTATCGAAAGTGAGCCTTGATTTCCGGGCCGATGGGACCGATTTTGGGAGAAAATTTTAGAGATCATAAAGTTTTCTAAATTTCTAAATAGGAAATGAAACACTTAGTTTTGGGTCGAGGTGGTTTAGATCACGTTTCAATGGTGCTCAGAACAGGGTCGCTTTTATCCTAAATATAAAACGTGTACGAACATAGAAGCAAAAGAGAAGTGAGCTGAGAACTTGAATCGTAGCAAAAGATTTAGCGAAATCATAGGATTTAAAAATAAGTGGGAAATTGATGGCTTTATGTGATAGTACTTGATAACTGAAGAACAACAGATATTCAGAATCCTGGGTATGTTTCAGGAGCCTGCAACTCGAAATTATATTTTGCGTAGGCCTATATTATTTGAGACTTTTCACTCATGAACTGTCTGTTAATGGTCTCGGTTACTTTTGACACAAGAATATGCAAACATATTGCAATGCAAAGATACAATAATTCTATTTCAATCGGTAATTTCAACTTCTCACTTGCATTAAATTCGTTACAAAAAAGTTTGTGATGATTTTGAAATCTAATTTTTTTATCTTATAAAAAGCATAAGTGCATTAGAGAGAAATGAGTGAGATAAACTTAAGAGAAATTCCCACAATCAACAACTTTTTTCTTCCTTTTCGCTAATTGTTTCTTTATTCTGAATTTATGTATGGTTGGACATGATTGTTATATATTAATTGAAATTCATTTACTGCTTATTTAGAATGAAAGCAAGCGAATGTTACTTTGCACTTTCGAAGATATTTCTGAACAATGGTTGATCAAATTATGAATAGCGGTCAGCGACTTGAAATCTATGTTTCAGGAGTGAAACACGTGGCACGCCTGAAATACATAGTCATTCGTGAATAATACAATAAATTAGTATAATTAACTAATTAATAACATGACCATGCGCTTGCACTTGCCTCACCCTCGGTGTCATTTCTGTAGTTATTATTTGTATTGATAAAAAATAATCATGCATATTCAACACCGACACCGCAGGCGCAAGATAAAAGAAGAGGAGTTGCCAGCTACATATATCGACTCCCTTATCCAATTTTCCATGAATTTTTGTTGTGATTTTTATGGCGATTATTGGAGACCGACTTAACCGCAATCTTCCGGGATATTTTTAACATTTTTACTTTCTCGCCCTACGAATTCTTCCTAATAAGAGAAAGTTATGTAATCGTGCGCCGAAAAACGGCGAATTTTCGCCAAAAAACCTCTTATAACTGAGCTCTGGTAACGAAAAATGGATAAATTATGTTGCTAAATTTAGAAAAAAAATCTCTAACTCGTGGTGTACCCAAAATCTATATTTTACATGTTTGCGGTTTTCGTACGATTTTGATTTTTTGGTGCATTTTTACGGAGTTTCTGTGAGGAATAAATTCTAATTTGGGCACATTTCAATGGTAGTTTCTTCGCGTTTTGAAGGGTAGTTTCTTCAACAAAAGTTTCTTCAACGTGTTCGTTCCGAATTCATACATTGCACTGTAGGTACACTTTGCACAATATTCTTTTTTTTATTTATCCATAGTTTTTGGAAAGTTTAAGAATTTTTATATATTTCATGCCACATTTTTATTTAATACGTGTAATATGATTTCATAAAGTTAACAAAATGGCATGTGAAATGCGCTCAATGTAGCAAGTTCCTTATTTTATTGGAAATTGAATTTAAGTCGATAATTCTGATCTTGCAAATTACAAATAATTAGATTCAATTTCAAGTAACACCGTTCCAAAAGAAAAATTTAAATAATTGAAAATATGAAGACAACATAGAGCAATTATTTTGAAATTTTGTGCAAATTTCTGAAATTTGTTTGCAAAAAAGTAATAATCTTAAAAATTAATTTGTAGTGTTTGAAAACAGCTAGTCAACGAGTTAATCAGAAACGGAGAATCAAAATAAAACCTTCGGAGAATCATAATGAAAACAAAAAACGTTACGCCCGCCGTAACGGACGTAACCTTTGGGACGGCCGCCGTCCCAAAAATCTTACCGAATTAAATCTTCACAATACATATATACCGTGGACCTCCTCACCGATAAAATACTTAGGAGTGTTAGTAGACAAAACATTAACTTGGAAATCCCATAATAAAGCAATATGCAAGAAAGTATCAGAAAAAATATCAAATATCTTCTCTCTAATTAATGAGTCCTAGTTTGAAAGTTGAATGGCGACTGATATTATATAAATCTCTAATTCTACCAACCATAACTTACGCATGTTCAGTTTGGGGATGCGTGACTCCTAGCAATCTCCAAGTTCACAACCATTCATTGAATATTTTTAAGAAGAACTTTAAATGCCACAGGGTTCATTCCAAACCTCCAGATTCCCGGAGAATTAAATGTACCTTCATTAAGTGACCACATAACACGAATAGCTCACAGTTTTATAAAAACATTCATTCTTCCGTGTGCTTCTTAATCATAAGTCGCACTGCTGAATCCAATCCAAATATCAAATTAAATATCCCAAAGACTATTTCAAACCAACATAATACCCCAAAACTCTCAATTGATTTAAAACTTCAACCTCGTTTAATTTAGCTTAGCCCAATGTATATTACGTTCTTCTGAGTAATAAAAATCATTGCTTATGGATGGCTATTCTCTCAAAGCTACAAACTGTGTATTAACCTCCTCGAAGGACAAAGCTTATCCAACGAGGAGAAGTAAATTAAAAAAACGAGTTAATTACTCAGCAAAACCGGTGTTGTCTTTTACTATTAAGTAAAAGGTTCAAATTTTTCATATTTTTTAACACTAGTCAATAATTTTTACTTAACCTACATATGGTAACAATATACGTATAGATTAACGTGTTCATTAGTTTCTCACTGTAAATTTTAAAATGCATCCATAAGTTCCGTAGCTGATTTTTATCAGAGATTTTACACACTTTCAGAAGTAAAATGTTTTATTACGTGACGCTACGGGATGTCCCATTCAACACTTTCCGAGGGGCCACGCCCCCTGGCCTAGCCTGTGCGCACTCCTGTGCCCGCCACAGTCGCTGTGTCGGCACGTGCGCGTCGCGCGGGGTCGCCAGGCGTTTGCGTCTTCTGCGAGATGTCGTAACGGTGGCCACGCGCTTGGGGCCGGGATGGGGCGGGGGGGGGGTGGCGTCGCGGCGGTGCGTGGCGCCGCTTGCCGCCGCACTTAGCGCGTCGCGTCGCTACGTCCTCCGAGGGACGAGGTGGCGGGCGGGGGCGGGGAGAAGGTACAGAGGGCAAGGGGCCCGCTGTGACGCCCGCGTGATGTAACGAACGAGCCTCCGGCTTGTGTGACGCGCCCACCCGCCCGCGCGGATTGGCGCGGGAGGGGCGGGGCCTTCACGAGAGAGGGGCATGGTGCTTACGTCACGTGCTCGCGACCCCGCGGTCGGTGCGTAGTGTTTCTGAACTTTAAGCAAAGGGTGGGATCTGAATTGCTGGAAGTAACCGAAGGCCTCTGAACTATGAGTGTGTATTCTGTGGGCGCACTGAACAAGAGGTGAAGTTAAATTTCCCTACTTTACAGGGCGCGACTTTTAAGTCATCCCATTACTGGTGATAGTAATGACATCTGCTTTTTAGTGGTGAGAAGTTACTAACGTTGGCGTACAATTGTCCAAATTTCATCGACGTTTCAAAGTTCAGATTTTAAAGGTATTCAAGTTAAGTAGATATGGACTTCCCATGTTCCTTCATGCACCATTTTACTCACTGTTGGAGTGATGAATGAATTATTGAATCCAACCCAAGGATCAAATCAAATATCAAGTATTCAACAATTACGTCATCAAATACAATTACATGAGTTGACTATGGCGGTCATGAATACGAATAGTCAGAGTAGCCATAATGTACCGTGCTGTAACTGTTAAGACTTATTTCTTTACAATTTTCTATCCATTGTGGCATATCAAAGCAGCGCTGCAGTCAAAACTTAAGGCGCGACTAGTTGAAATATCCAAGACAAGTTAAATAGCAATCTGTAGACCTTACCATGAGACGAAATGGGAGATTTTCCTACTGACATTGCTCCGACTGTTATAATTTTAAAGTTGCTTAATTTAAAAGAAAATTCATTCTGTTTGAAATGTGTCTTCCAAAGCTGTACAACAAGCTGTCAAGATGAAAAGAACATACTTCTCTATCCACTGAAATGCATTTATTATTTCTGAAGATAACGATAATTTCGCAACTCAGAAATTGATAATTAGCACGTGAAGTGATTATATTTTAATGATAGTATTTTTCGTCATTCCCATTATCCTAAGTCGAATGACTTTTTTCTGCAAAATGTGAACCACAAAAATGAACATCGGACGTAAAAATAGTTTCGGTACTTACACTATCGATGTTAATGTTTTTGGATATAATGCTTTGAATAGCAAAACGTAAGTAAATAAAAACTGCTGTTCGATACCAAGAAACCTTCATTTTCTTTCGTTGGAGAACGAATGAATATAAACAGAGGGAAATAATGATGTGAACAATTGAAGCTAACTGCTCAATCGATTTGAAGAAAATTAGAGAGTGCGTTGTGACTGGTAAGCGTTGCTGATTGTGATGTGTCATTTATGATGGAGCTCTGCCCGAATAAGGTCGCACAGGGTTGCACATGACTTGGCCGTACTTTTAAAAAGACGTTGTGAAAGACGCGAAATGAGTTATAGTACGTAGGGCACGTGGCAAATAATTTATGGAAATAAATTATTCATTCATGAGATGTACCATTAATGTATTGGTTGAAACGCGTTAATTCCATTGTCATTTGCTGTTGTAATTACACGAAATTATGTTGTCATATGCTCTTATGCATCACAATTTGCGGCATGAGTTATCCGTTTCCTGTAAATAAACGTTTAGTGTACTGAAGCAGTGGAATGAACTTTACTGCTTTCCTCTCTTCAAACATGCTAATTTTATGGGTGCCGTAAATTTAATTTCCCTCCAGGATTCTCTTTCTTTATACCGAGGGCTATATTTAAGATACTTCAACTCGTGCATATCATGCTTTATTTAATAGTGGAACATATAAAAACTACTTGCGTAAAACTTTGTAAAAATTAATAATTAAATAAATATTATAATTATGCCCAATGAAACCACAGTTCATTACGTTCTCATTAGTCGCATGCCCCTCAAGTTTCGCTCTCTTGTACCAACGAACTGTTTATAAACATGTCAGACGGGAGTTCTAACAATGCTCAAATACCACTTTGGCTTTTATCATCTAACTTCCATTCTGTCTAAAATTAAGAAAATCTGTCCCATTTTTACGTAAATAAATGTTATACTACATCGTTAATGTTCGTAGTGTACTGGTACCGCTATTTTATAAATTAATGCAATTTACTTTTTCTGTTTCTATTATATCTCTAAGCCATCTTCATCTCTACCTTTACGCCAAAACATTTGAAGACTGAAATCATACAAAATGACTGACATGTCTGGATAGTTCAATGAATGTTGAAATGTAATGTAGAAAATTTGATAGGTGCCCTTACGTCAATATCGTAAGGGAACTAAAAATTGTTTAAACCGGATCTCAAAAGGAAAATATGGTTAGTCCAGACTGAATCACTGTTACAAAACGAAGCGTTCGCGCGTTGGTGTCGGTATCGCCAGGCATCCGTTGTTCGCTCGGTGGCTTTCTTGTCCGCTTTCCGCCTCGACCTGCTCCCGCCCGCCGTCGGTTGCGGTGCCGACAAATCGCGCGGTGGCATGCGACGACTCCTTATCGCACATCCCCAACCCGCGCTTTGCCGCCGCAATTACGCTTTGCGGAGAAAATTCAATTGTTATAATTATTATGGGCATTGGCGTGCGCAGCCGAGAAACAATGGGAGTGCCAGCCTCATTTTGGGTGCTTCTTGGAATAACCGAATTGTTTCTGGGTCTCTGAACTATTTTATCTATTATACATATTTTTAACAAGTATTTTCAGGAAAAAAGTTTTAAAATTACGTCTTTAGGCTGAACTGATGTGAATGAACGATCAAGAAGAAGATATATCGAAGAGAGAGATAATGATATAGCTTATGAGATGATCAGTGTTTGTGGTAGAAACAATGAGCGAGACATACGAGAAAAAGAAATGGGAGATAAGAGAAATGGAAATGAGAGCGAGTAGGAGAAAATAAAAAGAAATGTGAAACAGGGTAGAAGATAAAACGAGAGAACGAGAATAAGAGGGAATGGAAGAAAGAAAGCGAAATAGTTGCGAAGTCCTGCCGTATCGCTGTGGGGGCGGCACTGGGAGCAGCGATTACCCTTCATTACGCCTCTTTCACGAGTCGTGGAGGGTAATTGGCAAGGGCAGCGGCTGCGGCTGTGGCGGCGGGGGCGGCGGCGGCGGCGGCGGGGGGGTCCACGGAGCGAGCGGCGACGCGGTTGCCGACGGCGGTGTAAGGCGGTGGTAGGGCCGGCGGGGGCGGCGGGGTGGCAGGCAGAGTGCGTCGCGACATGCTCGCGAAGGCAGTGTCTGGACGAGCCAACGCGACGGGACGGTTGTCACCGACAAATATGTCGGAAAATATATTATGTGACTGTGGATTGAAGAAAACGTGGGATGAAGAAGGTTTGGAGACCAGAAAGGGCTACAATGGGCAGAAATGCGATTGGAATGACGGATAAATTTATAAAACAAATTTAAAAAATGCTGATAATTGGGTTCCTAAATGAAGTAAAAGTTAAGTAAAAGTGTTAAATATATTGGCATTTGATTCTTCGAACGTTGTCCGTTTAAAAGCGTCTTTACTTTTAAGAGAGAGAGCTAGAGAACCACCCCATATGTGGCATCAAACTTAAGAGTATCAACCCTAGAATAAGCTGCTGTGATCGATCCATTAATGTAAAGTGCTTCTCCGAATATCATTACTCCTTCTATGAATTCCTTGATGGCAGCTCACGCAAATACGTGGTCATTGTGGCCTTTGAGAGAGGTCTCTCGTAAATCCCCTAGGTTTTGACCGTATTTTCACCGTTGCTCGCCGAGTTTTGGGACACTGAAATAGGGCATTCACTATAGACATGGTGTTAACTAATATATTACCCACAATTAAATTTCTTTGCGTTCTTCATACAGATGACATTGTCCATTAGTGACGAGCTTTTATTTCCAATAAAACTTCATGTATTCTCTTTGCAATTCTGTAAATTGTGAATAACCATTTAACAGTGAACTTTATTCCGAATTATGACAAGTATAAAGATAACGAAACACAACTAACCTGTTGAAGGTTAGTTCTTGAGAGAACTTCAATTTTGTAAAATTATAAATAATATATAAATAAATATTAAAGTAACATAATAACGTAAATAATATATAATAAATAGTAAGGTGATATAAAACTATAAATATTAAGATAATAAATTGAAATCCGTTTTTTCTGTCTCATTTCTTAGTATTCTGCTTTAAGAAATTTTACGAAGTGTGAGTCCCAGAATGTGTTTTCTAAAGCCTCATGAGTAATGATCGGTAATAATACGCAAGCTCAAATCGCAACTCCAGCCTTCGTGGGCTCATCCTGAGCTTTAAGAGTTTGCAGGGATTCTAAAAGCTAATTTACACACCTCGAGTGTGCAGATAACGACCTCGAAGGTTTCACACACTCTGATCAAAGGGGTTTAAAGCGAAATTCGGATCCGCTTAATCTCTGTACAGCTGCACTAGCAATGAGCTACAGACTAAAGGAGAAATGAGACGGTGGAGGGGGAGATACGCTGAGTAAGGGGAACAATGGAGCGAAGTTGGTGTGTGACGAATGAGGACTGGGTGGGTTGGAGGCAATGGACGATGGCAGACGTACACGGGACGAATAGCACTAGCCATTAGAGAATCCGATGAGGCTGGAGTGAGTGGATTAGATTAGATGAAGACAGATGGATATTTGATGGGGGAGGATGGATTGATTAGATTGGGTGAAGACGGGCGGATATTTGATGGGAGCGCGAATGCTGTAGAAAATGCGCAGTGATGAACAATGGAGCGGTTTGGGGCAACACCAGGCGAGTAGGGCAGGCAGGTTGAGGTAGAAAGGGCGAGACTCTTTGGTGGATCGTATCGGGAACAGAGCTTTGTCGAGGGCTGGGCGAAGTGGAGGCAACAGTGAACCAAGTAACAGGTGTGGAGGAGAGGGAATCAGCTTGGTACTGGGGCTGTCAGGGGCTGGCGGACTAAGTGAAGTGGGCTGGGGCGGGGGCGAGGGAGGTGGTACGAGTGACGTCGCGTGGTTTCGGCAGGAGCGGAAGGCGGGGGTGACCACGGGAGGCAGACTGAACGAGGGAGGCGAGGCAATGAGGGAAGAGGACGTGGGGCAAGGCCTTTGATCTGCTCCGAAGTCCCCGTTCGGAGTTTATTACACAGTGCGCAGCCGTTCGTTATTGAAATACCAACTGTGATTGCAGTGAGAGCTGTTGTTTGTCTTTAGGGTGAGTGCCGTGTAAATGCGTGGGCAGAGATTATGTAGGTTTTCGTTGGGGATATTTGCTTCTTTGGGCTACAGGGATTTTCTGTCATTCCAAGTTTTTATTCTACGTATTTAAGGAAATATCTTTGTGAACGCATTCTTTCAATGAGGAACAGATATGTCTTGAGATATATTACACACACATGTGTGAGTGTATTACACACATACATGTGTATATATATATATATATATATATATATATATATATATATATATATATATATAATTTCCTTTATATTTCTTGTTTCCTTTAGGTTTTGCTTTTTAAATTTATTTTTATTCTACTATTTTGAATTTCGCGAACGAGAAAATAGAATTAGCAAGTAAGTATCAGTAGAAACACCGAAATCTAAAATCTACTCAAGACAAATCTGATTTTCAGTCAAGTATAATGAATTGCTCCTTTCAGAGTTCTTAGGAAATATTCAAAATAAGATTACTGATTCGCCTTGTTTGACCTGGTGCTTCGTTCTTCAAAATTCACATTCTCATTTTGAATATCTCTTCCGAGCATTCTAGATTATTATTTTTTTTTAAAAACTTCGTAAAAGGAACACTTTCAACATGTCCTGACAGTAATACGTATTAAGGCAAGTTAGGTGGTATCGCCGCGGCGAAAACTGTCTATTTGTGTTTAACAATTCTAGATACCCAAGCTGTCGTAGAAGCAAATGTCAGAAAATGGTAGCGACAGGTGGCGATGTCCAAAATCACAATCGCCTTCATAAAAGTTCCAGAACTCAGTGAAAAAGAGTCTGAGCGGCCTGGAAGTTACCATGATTCACCGGAGAGAAAATTCCTAAGCTTTTAGTTGATTGTAAACCCGAACTTTCTACTGGTAAACCTTTGCGAACTGATTTCCAAACGATTTCACTTGGGTAATGTCACGATTTACCTACAGCTAATTCATGACGTGAGCAATGGACGGTTCCTTTAGAATTTACAGTAATGTGCTTCCAAAATTACTAGCCGCTGAAACGCCAGCAACACAGTTCAACCTTCTTCTCCTGAAAGATTTCGATAGCTATTAGAGGGACCTTGCAAAACAATAATGTTGCGGTACAGAGTAGCTCTCCAACATGAAAGCTCGTTCGCAAAGCACAATGTTGGTGCGTGGTAGCGTGGCCTCCCCTCGGAAAACGCAGCGTCGTATAGTAGACTGAAATTACACAAAAAGGGCACGGACAAAAAAGTTTTATAGCATATTTTCCATGATCCCCTCATTTCTAATTGATAGAGAAAACATCGTGTCGTATATGTAAATAAACGCAATAATAGTTATTACCGGCATAAGTGCCATAAAACTTCTTTCGACAGTACGGGATCAAATGAAGCTGTTATGCCGAGTTTCATGGGGTGACTGAAGTATTGTGTTGCGATACGAAAATCATACAAAATTGTATCCACTTTTTCCTAATGAACGATTATAATTAATGAATACTAGTAATGAATTATAATTGATTACTACAGAAGATGACATCCTGATGTTAATAGTTGTTAATAGGAAGCTGGGAATAGTTCTCATGTTATACTTACATTATGAAACTCATGTAAGTTATAGTGTGAATCTGAATATTGTTGTTGATAATGGGTCAGGGGTTATTGCAATACTAGTATTAGGTGTTATACTATTATTGTAATAAGTTTCATTACATCACGGTCATCATTTTCATAAAGTGGATAAAACATAACAGAAGTCAGCGTTTTTCAGATATACTCTTTATTGTTTTCCTTTAGCCCAGTCAAATTAGACAACTAGAGTGAAAAAAATACCGGAGGTTTGAAATTTGGTGTGGTTGTTTGTTGATACCTACTGTACATTATACTAAAAATTCTGAAGTGTGTGTGTGTGTGGGGGGGGGGAGGTACTGCTGGGAGTAGAGGGACCGTTGAAAGGTGATTTGTCTTCGTTTTTTGCTCATATATTTCTGTTACTATAAATCCTACCGAAAATTGCGCTTTTTACAAAATTGAAGAAGACACAATTTGCTAAGAAAGTTCATATATGATTATGTTGAAAAATTAACTCTTTTTTAAGTTGTGGGCTAAGAAAGTTCCTTTTTCATCCCTTCCTTAAATATCTCCCTTATAAAAATGTTGTTTTGATATGTTCAATTGATGAAAGTAATCTTATTTTGCTTCAACATTTATCAACAATACGTTTTTGCATATTTTGCACAAAAACATGAATATTTTACCTCTTATCAAGTCTTATTTTGTATATACTTGGGAGTAATCGAGGTCACTGTGTTCGAGATTACTGCATTTCGTCCGCTTTTTATTAGTTTTATAATTATTATATTACATTAATAATTTATTATTATTATGAGTATAAAAACAATTAAATATATACTTATTGAATACTCACACTTATTTAAAACTCTTGCTTACAAATATTTATTTCAGTACTACTTAAATTTTATGGAAAACGTATGCCAGTTGGTGCGTTTAGTAAAATTCATATTATTACTTTTTCAATTTAGGCCTTTTTAGTGTAGTATTTTTTATTGTAGAAGTTTTCTTCGCTGATTCTTTAAAATTTTGATTCGGTATCTGTGGAACAATTGTGAGGTGTTATGCGAGCGAAATGAACAGAAAGCGGGAGGAAAACAACGGTGGCGCGGTGCGGGCGAGGTTCAGGGATGTGTGGACCGTGGCGCTTACGAATGTGCGCACGGGAAAAGTGAAAAGCGCGGTGTACCTCAAGGACGCTTTCTCTGGAACCATTACGTGTCGCAGCCCCAAGCTCGAGTTTTAGCGCGTGGAGCAGACGTGGCTTGTACACGAGAGATACAACTGTCGCTCGCTTATATGTATCACATCTTTACGTCGGTGTTGATGAAATTTTAAAAAATGAAACACTAGCTTCAGAAATATTAAAATGCACAGTACAGTGCAGTTTTACTATCAAAATATGTTCTAGTACTCGTTTGAACCTCTCAGATTGTTAATGTTGTTCAAGGATGTACTACAAAATAGCACGGTATAGAATTTGAAAAGTTCACATAACCTTCAATCACTTCTTTAAGGTTAAGCAAATGTTTATTTCCCCTTCAAGGTGTTCATTTTGCATCACACTATAACTCCTGTATAATTTTTAATAGACTTCAAATCTAGCATAACCTAAAAAATAAAGTTTAGAAGTAAACGCGTTTGATGATGTTGCTGGCCTGAAGTACAGATATCAGACACTTAATTGATAGATAATGGAATAAGTAGTGTTAAAATGCTTCACAGGTGTACTGCTCATTATCATTATTATAAAATGTGAAATAACAATCACAACTCAAAGTTCTTATTTTTTTAGAGTTGTACCAGTATTTCAATTCATAAACAACATACTCAGTGCTATTCACTTAATTGATTAAATTTCCACAAGCATCACATCGGCTTAAAAGAAAACGAGGTTTCCAAAAACGATAACAAGGAGGTGGAGCGTAGTTCTGAGAAAGTGTCATCACATGGTGTTAAAGGGTGCTGGATCTATTACTCGTGGTTTTCATCCAGCTTCTCAGTGATCCTGAGAGCGAACGCTGAGAAAATAGACGATTATTATTTGCTTGCGTACAGAAATGAGCAAATTTCCGTAGCAATCTTCACGGTCGTCACATTTACACGGAATGTTCGAAGTCTCGTGTTGCATTTCACTAGTTCTTCAAGACCCGGTCTTCTTTTTACTGCTCTAAATGAGAAACAATTGAATACAAATATTTCACTAGATTTTTATGAAAAGAAAATTTGGGATTCTATATGTTTAAATTCTTATTTGAATTTTTTGTAATCATATTCCTAAAAAAAATTTTATAAACGTATTTACCTGAATATTTTGTTTAAATGCGATAATTAATTATTTAGAATTCATTATGTGTTAAAATGCTAATTGTACACTACTTCAAATTTCATTTTGTAAAATTCGCATAGTATCACGTGGTTTACATGCTGAACCAAGATAAAATACGTGATAATTTAATCGAGCACACGTTAGATAAATTGCAAATTCTTAGTAATTGCACCCGTACTTAACATTATCATCCGTGATAAGCAAATAAAGATGCATAGCCTGTGAGTGCGACGTTGGTGCAAAGAATGCACAACTAATGGGCGCCTGCGCGAAGCGTCGGCGCCAAAGCGATTGGCTGCTGCAACTCGTTCGAACGGCACTGCGCCACGAGGCGCCCGCTTGCTAGCGCGATAGCCCTGCGAGACAGTGGACCTGTATTTATGATTTGCTTCTACGCTTTAACTTCAGCAGCGGTTTTGGACTTCTTATCGATATTATTCATCTTTATTTAGTAAGACATGATTTATCTTTTAATTATTTACGTAAGGCTTCTGTACAATATCTATTTATTTTCAGTTTTTATAATTTCTGAATCTCGCAGATCAACAAATCGTATCTACAATTAATATGTTGGATACAATATGGAGTCATAAATGATCAAAACTTTACATTTTAGTTTTTAATGATTTTTTAATGATTTTAAAAGAGTTTATAGGAGTGGATTTTGTTAAATCTAATTCAGAACTCCAATATGGCGAATCGTTAATTTTGAAAAACAACAAACAAAAACTTTTTTATTCCTTGAAATATAAAGAAAGGAATGTTGTCATTGCTGCACCATGAATATTTTATATAAATCTGGTTGAAGACCTGTTCACCTAAAAAATAACATTATTAATTACTAAATTCAAAATTAATTTCATTCCTATCAGCTAAGGTGGGTTCACCATTTTGAATTGTGAATTACGATGTTTTATTCGTATTCCACGACCTACGAAACCTGTCAGCACACCTTTTAGCAGAGTTCAGATGTGAGGTGTCCGAAATTTCTCCGCTTAGTCTGGAGCTACGCCACTGTCCATGCCCCGTCCGACCGGCCCGAGGTGCACAGGATTCTTGGCAGCCGCCTCCGTTCGTTGATCTTCTCAACAGGTTTCGAAGAGGCAACTACGCCGCGCACTATTTCTTGGAACGCAGGTCAGCAGTCGCCATCACTCATGTTTTTTATTGAGAAAATTTCATTTTTACAGAAGTTGTTGGGGAAAATGTATCAGAGATTTCAATATTAGAAAGACTGATTTCTTGCACCAAAGGTTTTCTGGGAATATCGGACACTTTGATGGTCAGAGGAATCAATTCGTGAAGCAATCGCTGAATATCTATAACTAAAATACTGAATATGAAATTTTGTGGGTGACGTTGTGGCCGAAGCAGGTGACAATCTTTCGTATTACGTTAGTTATACTACCTATTATATTTATGATTCGAATTCGGTGTGTGGTATGGTTGTGAGACTATTGTTGACTTAGAAGGGAATTAATACACAACGATTAATTAGTTGATTTGTTTCGTTTTGCATTCCCCCATCATGATTGAAAAACCACAAGGAATAATGAAATGTCTTGGTAATGGAATATATGAGTATGTATATACATACGTGTATGTATTACATCGTTCTTTAGTATAATATAGAAATGTTTATCCATTTCTAGATTGAACCAAATTAATGATATCACACACGTAAGTAATGAATGTAAGTTATGTTTCATTTATATTTAATATTTTTAAAAGTTTACTTTCGCTGAAGAAAAACACTCTCTCACATATCACATACACAATAATGAATCAAATGAACAAAACATTTATGGATGAAATGGAATGTTAAGCATATGCAGCTCTGCCAGTCGAACATATTCGAGTCCTGAGTGTGTGTCAGCGGAGACCGATGTGGCGGCGACAGGCTTCGGGACTCGGGCGGGGATCGATCCCGGCGTTAATAAAGCAGAAGGCTTGTGAATCGCGACAGGAACTGGTCGATGGATGGGCGCGTTTTTGCTCTGGGGGAGGGATGGGCGCCGAGAACGCTCTGCGACACATAATCTCTTTCCAACGAAACGAATTACTCCGTTTATGCTGAGATAGACATTGAATGTTAATTTATTATTTTGTAATTTTCTGAGAAGGCACATTCTGCTTTATCTCTCCTGATATATTAATTTTTCGTTGGTAACTTAAAGAATTTAAAATTAACATTCTCGAAATATTAAGAACTATTTTACTGAAAATGAAATTTTATGAAGTTGTTTCAGGTCGATTTAAAAAAAGTATTATTCTGCCAAAGAGTTTACATTAGGAAAGTAGAAAATGGAACAAATACAATTTAAACAACAATGTCGAATTAAAAAACGTCTGTGAGAGTGCAAATCGTCACTTCGAATTTCTGGAGAAACAGGAAAAACGTGGAAACAATGGGACACAAACTTCAGGAAATATACAAGGAAAGAACAGGGAAATGGCTTGTCACAACAAAATGTGTGATTTTGATGTCGAACTGTACTCGAGTATAAGGAAAGCGTGATGTGTCATGACTTCATAAACTGAATTTTAAATAAAGTTATGATTCAATTAATATTTACAAATATTGCTTCTTTGTAAGTTTAATAAATGTTGCTACACATGTAATTTATAGAACGCCGACTACAATACATTACTATTAATTTTGCGTTATTGATATAGTATTAAAGTTGAGGAAAAACTATTACGGTGTGTAGTGTTCATTTGTTCATTCCTCCAAATCAGTTATATTTCGATAAACGTACCTGATTGCCGTGGCGTGTTAAATTTAATGCAGGAAAAACGAAAATAATATTGGGTAAATAGATTCAGGTGCCCAGTGACCAGTGGACATTCTGAATTTGTATTCTGATACTTCCGTTGTATATCATAGTCTTTTAAGCCAACTTCTATAGTTAAATTACGATTCGGAATTGATCAAATTCAAATGCAGGTCTTTGTGAAATATGTATGAACAGAATGTTCTAAACATGCCTTCCTTTCGCGTGATTTGACTCTATTTAATCTTAAAAGTATATATTACTTTTTTCCAATTTCTTTTTAAATTCATCTATCTTTTCTTACAAACTTTAGAACCTCCTTGTCAGAGTCACAATAGAAAATGTACAAAGCCCTCATGAATGGATCGACAAAGTGAAATCACTTTGTGCTCGTGGTAGCAAAGCAATTGCTTATTCTGGCAGGTCTGCAGAAAAGCAGTCTGTTTTGCCGCCCATAGATCGAAGTTACGAATGTTATAGATATATAGTTGAAGTAATAATAAAAATCACTAGTATAATTTGTAAAAAATACTAAAATATAAAAATTTATTTCATTTTTTATAGCTCAGAGTAATTTGAATTGAAGCATACAAATTCTGCCTAAAGGTTTCATAAATTATATTTTTTCTAGAGCAGCGTATTCTTTGTCATTTCAATTTTTAAGTGACCTTAAGCCTTTGGACATATTTTGACTTCATAAAGTAAAATCGACGAAATGTACTTACGAATCAAGCTAACAGAAACAAATGTCAAGTATTTTCATCACATTTGTCAAGAATTTTCAAAAATTTTACTTTAATTTATTAAATCTATTCGTGAATCTTACAATATTAGTAAACAGTTTCAAATATGTCTCTCAATATACATACTTTATATAAAATGGAATTTAACTCCATAAAATGATCTTTCAAGGTATTTTCAATTCTCATGTGAATTTAAAGTGATTGTAAACTAAAAATGTTTTTCGAATATAAATGTGTTGTATTACCTTATGATAATAAACAAATATTGACTAATTACCCCCCTTTTTTGATGAAGAAAGCAGTGCTGTTAAGTTGATTTGCTCAGAGTAATGAAACAATCAACCGGGACAAGTACCTGTTTTACAGTTAAACACTCACGTCGGACACTAAACGATGAAATAAGAAAATTAAAAGTTCCAAGCAGTTGCTGAAGGACGCCCTGACGCAGCAATTACGAGAAATTGAAATGCCACCGTTCACCTTGGTACGCTAAAAAGTCCCATTGCTATAGAAGTGGTCAGCCAGGAACTTTCGTCGGTACCTAGCAGCATGTAGATTAGTACTGGGTATTCTAGTTGTAGATTGGTAGTAGCGAAAAGATATTTAAATTTCTGACTAATATCTGCGCCCACACCGAATTTGATGAACACTTGTAATTCGGTTAGGGTTCAGGGTTGAGAGAAAAGGTGAGGGCCAAGATGAAGCACTCGCACCTAAGCGAACGAGAGGCAGTTCTAGAACCTTATAGGTTCTTAATATTCTCTTCATACGTACTATACAATTCTCTAAAAATAAATATAAAAATTGAATCCAAATGTGTGTTAGGATGGAATTGGCGTACACCTCGCATGTTTCCGAAATAAATGGTTTTACAGTGTTCGATTTGATAGAAAGGCAACGCTTTTCACCGCGATTAACAAGCAAGCTCTCCAGCCCTGCCTCCGCCCACGAGGTGATCTCGCCCTCGGCGCTCGGAAGAAGTGGCTGAGCGTCGGGGTGACGTTAACAAGTCCGCGAGTGGTTGCAGGACGTGGCAGGGGCGGCAGTTCCTTCGAGAGGCGCCGGCGCCGGGCGGCGGCTGTCACGGCGGTGGCGGCGGCGGCGGTGGGGGGCGCTGTTTAAATAAAAGGCGCCCCCCGGGAGCCCAATCACCGATGCAAATGTAACGAGATTGCTCGCTGACAGGCGGCCGGGGCTTGTCGAGGCGCACGCCGCCGCCACCGCCGCCGGCCCCCCGCCCTCCGCCCCCGAGATGTCACGCAAAATTCATCACCGTCGCCGTCTGCGCCGGCGCGCCCCCTTTTTATTATTTTATTTTATCGCTCCCCTCCACCCCCACCCCGCCCCTCCCTCTTCTTGCGTTTCTTAAGTTGCTAACTTACTTAGCGCGTCCCGGCGCCGCCGACGCTCCGCCTGTGGCTCCGTTATGACCCCGTCACTCGTCGCGCCCCCTCCGCCACCCCGCCACGCCCCCGCAGCTACTTTGCGGTCGCGAGCGGGCAAGGCGGTGCCAGCGGGGGTGGGGCGCGGAAGGGAGCGCAGGGCGGTTGGCAAGCGTGATGGCTAAACTTCCCTCCGCGTAGGACAATTTTCCTGCCTGGGGCGGAGCGCCTTTGATAGTTCATAAGACGGCTCCGGAAAGGAAGCTGTGTGGAATCGGAAAGTCCTGTTTTAGAATCAAACACGAAGTATTTTCCACATTATTATTTTTATTAATTTTATTTAAATATATAAGTTAATATATATAAAGAATAAATTAAGTCCACTCATAACGTTCATATCTAATTTCATGTGAGAAAATGAACTAATGTATAAGTTCTATACTCTTAAAAATTCACATTTCCCTCACATTAATAACATAAAAAACAAAATTGACAATAATTGTGTTAATAATTTCCTAAAAGCAAACAAAAAAACAATTTTCTTGACAATGCTGGTGTAAGGTTTATTTTTTATGAAATGCCTATACTTCTACAGATCTCAACCCACACCCTGTGACGAAATCGATTCTTTACATATACAAAAAATAGTAGAAACCTTTTTAGAAATAACGATGTAAAAAACAAATGAAGCGGGGGAGAAGGCCAGGAGTATACTGCACGAGAGGGTAATTTTTGAAGGTGACGGGTTCGCCTGAATCGCCAACACTTCGTTATAGCTCTCCACACCAGACAATGCGGAAGGGCCGCGGGCCGCGTTGAGGGGGAGCGCGAGGCTCGGGGCAACTCCTGCAAACTTTTGACGCGCGCCGAGCGCTCTTTATGCCTGAGTGGGACTGTGGAGGTCCTTTATGCGCAGAGGTAGGCTAACGATGGCGAGAGATCCCCGGCACAAATTCCGAAATGGGGAAGAGGTTTTTCATTCTGCGAGGAACGTTAAAGTCCTGCTTGTCATTTGTTGTTGCTTGCGCTTGCAATTTGTGAAAAAAAATTGACAATGTGATTTATGTGAAAAATGATATCACTACATAGCAAAGTACAAAAATGTCTAATCTGCAAGTATGAACTTGAAGTATTATGAATTTATGAATGCAATTCCATTCTTTAGAAGTTCTATGCTATTACATGGAACTTACCCCATCTGCCATGTTATTTTCAACTTACTGCCCTTATCCTGAAATCGGCTGATGGAATCCAAATGACTTAGATTTTGGGTCTCACTTTTTTGCTAACCGATTTTCGCTGTCAGTATCGCAACCGTAGTCAGTATTTGCGGCGAGCAATATCTAATGCGGAAGGTACTCGCCCATCAACATATCAGCTAATAAAATTATCCACAGACTACAGGCAAAGTCTTTTCTTTATGTATTTCATTTATGCCCGATACGTTATTGCTTATTATTGCCTTCGATACGGAGCTCTATATACATTACATAACCTGGATCGAGAGGAACGTGGTTACGAGAGAAATATGAAAACAGCTGAATGATGTTCTTTTATGGAGGGAATTATGAGAGTGATTTATGAAAGGGTATTATGGGAGGGAAATATGAAAAGAAAAACCGAGATAATTTAACATCTAGTTATTAGTAAAGAAGTAAATCGGAATCAATAAAATTAGGTAAAAATAAAATTCCGTATGTAGCACGGACGTTAATTGGTTAACCGTATAACTCCCTCGGTACTATTTCGCAGTAATTGTGAGTTATAGCGCAATGCAGACTGCATGTTGGTATTTTTTGTTGTACGTGTAGACGTCGTCTGAGAGTCGGCAGGGTGGCGCCGCGTCCGCGGGAAGGCTGTTCGGCGTGGGTGGAGGGGGCGGGGCGGGGGCGTCGCGCACTCGAAGGCGCATGAATAATCCAGGGCGGAGGCGCCACCCGTGCGCTGCCGTGCCTTCCGGCGCGCTCGCGACTGCTTCCGACGCGACGCGACGCGACGGCCCGCCCGCTGCCCGCCTGGCCTCGCGCTCCCCGTGCCTCGCCGGCTGACATGGCTCCGTGGCAACGCCGTTGCCTCCTCACTCTCGCGGACCGGGAGGTCCCAGGTTCAGGGTCTCGACAGTGGTGGATTTTCGATCCTAGCTATGTGAGTAGTGTTCACCCTCTGTCTGCAGGAGAATTCTAGCGGCCGGCTGCTTTGATCGGCAGTGTTCCTTGGATTCTTCAATTAATACCAGGCGAATGTCGGAGAAATACCCTACGAAACGTGCCACGAACCACGCGCGATCTTTTCTTCTTCATCCTTGACCTATCCTCACCCCTTACTTACACATACTTATATGCACCACACTACCATACATGTCGCGAGATGAGTCGGGAGCTTAGAGCTTGTCTCGGAGGGGCTTATGTGTTGATTCGGGAGGTATCTGCAAGAAGAAAGTTCCGGAAATAGACGTGTAAGTCGGCGCCTGATTCACGTTCCAGCCGCCATGAAACACCGTCAGCTCACGACTTTAACATGCACTACACTTTCAGAACTAACTGCCTCTGTAGTTTACGTGGACTTCGGAACCAATAAATATTCACTAACCCGAAGCTGCTTCCTCGCGTCTGCTGTCGCACGCATTCTTAAGTAGTTCACCATTCGGCCCTTCCAGTCCGTCTGCTCCATTTTGTCCTCTCGAACACTGCCATCATTACGTGTCCCAGCCTGACTCTACTGCTCAAGTTAAATCTCCTTCCTAAATTTCTCTTCGTTTTGGGTATCAAGATTAGGAATGTGTATAGAGTAGCTTCTAGCACCTCCAACCTATTTCGATACAGCAACGTTACACCTTATCAGGTCCTTTGGTTGCCTGTTAATTTTTCTTTATGGAACTTCACTTAGATCTCACTTTGCTTTGTTCCAGTTTCATCGCCAACTTATCCATTTGATTTTCGTCTGTCATATTTGGGACCTTCTCGTTTTCCGCTCGCGTCTCCCTCCCTTCCACCCCCGCCTGCCATTCCGCCTGCGCGTGTCTCGGTGCGCTCTGCCGGCTGTGTTCTGTATCGCCGGCGACTGGTGCCTTTTGTTTGGGCGTCAGCGCAGAGCCTGTTGTCGGCGCCCCGCGCGCCAACTTCGCGCCGCTCGGCGTTGGCAGCTGCTTCTCAGCGCGCGCCTTGGCCCTTCGGCTCTTTCACGCCGCTGGTCAAGAGCGTTAATGAGGAAGAGAAGCGGACAGTTGCCTCCAGCTTCGTGTTGGTGTTTATGCCTGGGAGGCTCGTCAAAACCAAGAAACTCCCACAAATTCTTCTATACACGTTGTTTCTATACACGTTCTATACACGTTATTTTATTATTATTTATTATTATTATTATTATTATTATTATTATTATTATTATTATTATTATTCCATATCAAGGCTTAGGTCTGTAGGCCTGTTCTCTCCAACGTTGACAATAATAATAATAATAATAATAATAATAATAATAATAATAATAATAATTGTTATTATTATTATCATCATTATCATTATTATTATTATTATTATTATTATTATTATTATTATTATTTCATTAAAACTGAGAAAACAAAACATTTATAACAAAAGACAGCACCTATTGTAATTTTCGCTGTTCTTTTTTGAACATTCAGATATATGTCGAAACCCATGTGCTCTTGAAAGAGTACTCATTAAATATTCACAAGAACGCGATATATACATTTATCGTATCGCACAGTGTATGCGCGAGAAATGGTGACAACTCTCAAAATACTCCCTCTCATATCGACCGAATCATGATAAATTGGAAAGTGTCATGCGTTCGGCATTCGGAATCGCCGTTGCCCACCTACTTCACAATCGATTGACTCGTGGAGAAACCGCCGCACCCACGACCGGACGAAAAAAAAAAAAAAAAACCGGAATGGAAATCGTTTGGCCTTCGTGCGCTCAGAAGTGCGCACTTACCTACCGCACTGCGGACGTCGCGCCCCAGAGCCTGATCTGTTGTCTGCGCGGGTCTTATCGCGGGGTGCTCAACGGAGCCAATGGCGATTACACGGCGGCGATGACGCAGGCGATCTGGTAATGCAAAAGGCCCGCGTACGTAAATGCCGAGCGGCGTTATCAGTGGGGGAGCCTTCGTAGCGCAAGATCAGCAACACGGCGCATCCACTTCACAGGGGAGGATGCCGATTATGGGAAGACATTTCTACGTGTAACTGTGTGTTTTCACGCTTCCGAATTTGAAATTTATTGAGGTGACGCATTATTATTCAGAAGATTCATATCTTATGAAAAGTAATAAATTATTTAAAAGAAAGCGTTAGATTGATGATTTTTAAGCAGTGAAAGTTCTAGAAACAAACGGTTTTGGTGACTGCAACGGTTTGTGGTACTCTTCTGCAAGACGGTGTAGACATGTCTCACTACTGACTAAAAGTGCATTCGACTATAACATTCATCTTGCTTATAAATGCATTTGAGCTTACAAAAGACAACTGACTCCAAAGTCTTGGATCGTACCAAACTTTTAACGTCTCTGCCATTTTCCTTGCAGCCAATTTGTACAAACCGCCTTGCATGCAAGTTCTGACTGTGTGACAGCTATGGGAAAGACAGTTCAAAATGTATTCGTGTTGCTCTCAACACATTTTTTGAGTGGTTAAATCATTCTAGTCGACCGTATAAGACGCCAATTTCTTTATTATATTTTATTTGAATCGCAGCGTCATTTCGTAACTTCAGGCTGCGGGTCTCAACAGACATTTACAACAGAGCTTATTAGAACTAAAAATGTTCAACAATAAATGTTAATTTAGACGACATTGCTATGGAAAAAATTGCCAATATATCAGCGGGACTATGGTTCATTTAAACGGGTCTCGAACTCGTGGCTTTCGCGCCTCTGCAAACCTTCCCCACAGCGCGCGAGCCACTCAGAGAAGTCTCAAACCGCGGATTCACTCTGTGAAAAATCTGTCCGCCTTTTTCGGCGTTCGGGCGGGCGGGCCGCGTGGGTGCGCTGATTGGGGCGGGCGATGAGGCGCGCGGGCGGCTCCTTCCTCAGGAGGACTCGCGAGAGGAAGAGACGGCGGGAAACGGCGCGCCCATCAGCGCCGCCCGCCTCGCCCCGCCCCTCCCCGCCCCGCCCCGCCCCGCCCCGCCCCGCCCCGCCCCGCGCGCCGGCGAGCAACAAGTTGCGCCGTCGGGCACCGGGCCGCCTTGTTGTGTTGTGTTGCTGCGCGGGGGCGCGACTGCTCCGTGGGCGCGGGGCGGTGTTGATGCGAGGGCCTTGACCGACGCCTTGGAGTCGGCCCAGTTGTTGGGGGCCGGCGGAGTGGGGGACGTATTATGGTGAAATGGGGTGGAAGCGAGAAAATACGGGTTCTAAGGCACAGATTGGGAAATGAAATGAAGGTCAAATCTGTAGTGCGATGATCATCATTTCAATCGTTTCAATATTGGAGGTAGTGAATGTTAAGTTTTGCTTGGTGGGCCAAAAGAATGACTTCATTCTAATGTTGGTGGTAGATGTAGCTAGCAATTCTAATGTGGTGGTAGAATGTAGGATTGACGCCTAATTATGTATACTAATTTGTCGAAGATTTATTATGTAAGTTTTGTAATAAATTATTTAAAATGTTGGTTTGCTAAAAGGTATAATGTAGCAGGATTCTCCTCATTTTGTTGAATGATTATCTTGATTATTTATAAATATCAGTTCACTCATTCATTGATGTGGTATATTCCTTCCAAATATAGTTTTCATATATTGAATTGTGTTTTTCCTTGAAGAATAAACTATTGATATGGTATAAACAATAAACTAGTCATTTCTTGTACTTTTATCGTGTGTAAGAAGTTATCTCTTCATATATTATCTCATATAATCAAGTACTCTATTTTGAATAAAGAGGTTATATTAAATTTTAGGAAAGAAGTTTTCATTTCTTATAGACGGAGATTCATGTTCTTAGAAGAATTAACGTTCTCTAATTTAACTCTCACCATACCATTTCTAAGAAACTGACTTACTTTTAAATTTTTATATTTATCGTTTTACGATGAAGTAGCGACCAAGATTCCTGGCATTCCTGTCAATTTTCAAACTGCGAATTTTCCTACCGTACATCACGTCCTTTCTTCTGGGTAATGTTAAAATTTTCTGCTTTATATTTTTATTCTTGCGTGGGCTTGACTAAGCTCCTACGTCTCTGTTTCCTCGATCTCCCAGGAGTGGGTCCTCATATACTATTTATTGGATGGATCTTTCTTTTTCTGCTGGGCCTCAGGAACTTGATGTTTCCGGGTGCGGAAGCACGAAAGAGTAACCTCTGTGGAATTGTCACCAGAGCCAGCAGATAAATCTGTATGCTGAAAAGACTTGATAGAATGAAAGTATTCACTTTTCTCTAATGATATATTTTTATCTCCATTTTAAATTAGAAAATAAATCTCCTATTGTTTTTGCTATGATTTTAACTCGCAGAATTTTCAGTATTAATAAAATCATTGTAAGGGACCCATCATATTTAATATATATCTAGTTTCGTACTTTCAGCTTGCTTTGTGAACAAAAAATCTGCTGTACTGCTTTTGACATTATTAACCTTTAGAAATATTTAAAGCTATTAATAAAGGTGTTGTTAGCGTTTTTTTATGTTTGTGAATAGTTATCGGATCAGCGGCAGCGATTGCGCTACTGAACTCACGGGAGTCTGGATCAAGGGAAGCATCTTGTGGAGGGGAGATGTTTCTGAAGTGTGAAAATGATTATGCCTGGACTATTTCCATCCAACCTCCAATATTACATTGATATTAGTAATAACTTGCGTTCTATCAAAGTTATATATTGAATATGAATAAGACTTATAAAAATTGTATTGAATAGTAATTCAAAATTGTAAAAAACATTCACGTACATTGGTCAGTTACATATTCCAACAAATCATTATTTATTGGATTTTCCCGCCTCGAAACCTCTTTCGCCATTTGTGCCATTTCCTATCTTCACTCTTCCAATTCCTTTTCTCATTTGGTTTCACATTCAAAGCTAAGCATTTCTCACATTCTCTGTCATAATTCTCATTGATAATCACCGTTTTAAAGAAACTGAAAGCTTATTTCCCTAATCCCTTGCCTACTAGTCACATATGCATACAAATGAAATTTCTACTGCCGTAGCATACATACAATCTCCTTGCTTGTTTAAATTATCTATCAATGTGTTTCTAAATCATGTTTTCACCTTTGCGGCGCACGATGCTTTGCTGAACATCGTACTCTAGCAAAGGAATCCTAATTTTGTATTAGATGCAGAACAGAGTCAATGAAATATTCTGAATGCGAGGTTTCTTCATTATAAATAAATCTGTTGGTGGAATGAAGTGCGTTTACATGGCTAAAACCTAATGAGTCATTTTTCTTCTCGTATCGGAAGTACTAATGAACAGCGTCTATTGCCAAGAGCTTTAGTTATAATGTAAAGAAATTACGAATCCGTCCATCTGAAGCAAAATCCTTTCTCTTCATGCACCCACTTCTGCGAACATTAAGAAGCTTCTTGGACGTCGTCTGTGCATGCACGTTGCCTCGAGCATCCCCTCCCGCTGCCGCCGGCACCCTTTGCCTCCGCTCTTCCCAGACAGTCGCCGCCGCCCCCGCAGCCACCGCCAACGCCCCCGCCTCCACACCACCTCCGCCCGCCCCTCCTCACTCGTCCCGACCCCCGCCTCCATCGTCTTCACCGCCGTCGTTCCCACGTAGACCTCCGCCACCGCCTTGGACGCTGCGCTTCCGTCGCCGTCGCCTCCGCCCGTGTCACCGCGCCCCCCGCTCCGCCGCGCCGCTGCCGCCGCCACCGCGAGGGCCCGGGCAGCCGGCGCCTCGGCCGCCGCGCTGGCGCCAGCGCCGCGCATGCGCCCTCGCCGCGCCGCGCACCCCCGGCGCCCTCGGCCTGGCGGAGGCTGCGACGGCACACGGCGGCCTGGAGCAAGGGCAGGCGAAATTGAAGTGTGCACGATTTCTATCCAGCCTACTTAATTGCGTTGATACCTTAATACGTTGCATATAATATTCGTATATCCAATATGCATACGTATTTACTTAGTGTGTGTACAGACTTTCTGTAAAAAGAGTCTTAGATTCGAACGCCGCCTTGGTTTGGGCGGTTCGCTTTCTTTGCGCTTAGTTGTGCCGATGTGATGATCCACACTCACAAACTGACGTTTGTACTAATTTCTAATTACCATGGGTTGAGAAACATTCATCTGTAGGATTATTACCGTGGAGGTGGTAGTTTACAGTGACGGTGGCAATTTAACAACTGCTATGCAACAGCGATGCTAGCGCTTCAATTCGGAAATGCCGAGAGTGTCTAGAGCAATTGTAGAATCACTGAGTATACCAGTAAGAGTTCCAATCCCTACAAAGTGTATACCATTAGGTGTTAAATATCTACAGCGTGAATATCATAATGTAGTTCAATTAATTATTTTGGTTTTCCTAAATACCTCGGAGATATCAAGATTAATTTAAAGTTTATATTAAGCGACAATTATTTTTCTGTATTCCGAAGGAACGATGAGTAATTCCAAATTTTGTCTAACATTGTGGGCTACGTAATGCGGCGAATTCTGATTACAGATCACTAGAGATATTGTTTCAAAAAAGGCAAAGCCAATAGTATCAGTGACATTGGTTGATGGTGTGGGCGTTAGCTACAGTAGCAATGCGAGCACTGGCCTAGTGTTGGCGGCGGCGGCAAAAGCCACAAAAGGCAGGCGAGACCCTGGGGGCGGCGGCGACGGGGGTGGTGGCCGCATCGGGTTCGAACTCCCGTCGGGGGCCGTAACAAGGCCCCGCGGCTCGCGTTGCGCCCCCCGGGGCACCACCGCCAGCTTTCTCCGCCGCCGCCGCCGCCCCGCCCCCGCCCCCGCTGGCGGCGTCGTTACCTCCGCTGTGATTTACGCGCTGCTCCTTCCACCCTCCCCTTGGCCGCAGACGCCTTTGTCGGGCCCTCGCGCGCCCCGCCCGCGCCCCCGCCGCGCCCCCGGCCCCTTCTGCCGCTGGAGAACGTACGGCGCGAAGGAGAAGACTTCTGCATGTCTTCGATTCTACTTGTTTCGGGTCAGAGATTTCTTTGCGGTATGACGATGTGTGTAGGTATCGCTGTGAATCAAATTGTGCCTTTTTTTATTCACTTGATGTAGTTTTTACAATCCAGTTTGGTCTTTTCTGGGAATCACCTATCACAGTCAGTAATCTGAAGAATGAATACATACCTTTGTAGTAAGATGTTTAATTATATGGGTTTATTGTATAATACAACGTCACGATATTTCTTCTTAACATTGGTCGTTTGGACTAGGGTATTGTGCCTCTAACTGACCTTACTTACGTAAAAAACGTATGAATAGGGAGGAGAATATTTGGATGAATGCCAATTTGGACGATTTTACTGAAGCAATGCGTGGATACATTCTTCTCGTGCCTTAATTGTTTCGTATGTACCGTATGTGGTCAAAATTATGGTTTTGTTAATCTTTTTCTACCGTCTAGAATAATCAGGATTTTATTCCATACGAATATTTTTAGAACATTTTCTCACAATATGGGAAAGAAAGCAGATATAATTTTATCTGCGACATGTGCGCTATAAAAACTAAACATCCAAACATCTCAAAGAATTCATGTGAAGCCTCTTGCATGGAAATTTCTTCGCGTAGGAGCCTCTCCAATGATCCGGTGCAAAGCTGGCCGTTTGCCACGGGCGATGCAAGGCGCCGTGCGATGAGGTCAGCGAGCGACCTTGCGGACGCCGCCGCCACCCGAGCCTGCTGACCGCGCCTCCGCCTCCGCCTCCGCCTCCGCCGCATCAGCGTCAGCTCCTCCCGTTGCGCTTTGTTAGGCCTCTCCCTGTTACGCGCGGGAGCTCTCTTCTGTTTGTGTCGCTGGGGGCGCGCGGTGCTCACTCGATGGGCGACTGCGCTGGAGGCTCCCTTGCGAGCGACGGCAGCTGAGAAGGGGTAGATGGGCTACGTGACGCTTTGATTGATTGATTGATGGGTGATTCCGGATGCGTCAAATGCTGTCGTTAGTCCCATAAGCATAGTGCGTGCTTTTTATCGCGGGGAGGTGGCGGTGGTCTTCCCCCGCTGGATTTCGAGATCCGGTGCCGACCTACCGTCGGCTATCGTGGTTTTCCCTAAACAGGTATCTCCCACCAGCGTCGCACCGCCCGAGCCGGGACTAGCTCTTACTTCTCGGACCGTCCTTCCGACATGTATGGTAGTGTAGTGCTTGTGACTGTAAGTGTGTGTAAGTAAGGGGGAGGAAAGGACAAGGAACAGAAAGGAAAGATCGCACGCGGTCCTTGGCCCGTTTGTCAGAGTTCTTACTGTTCTGACATTTGCCTGATGTTGATCGGAGTAACCCCGGACCCTGATGTAAATCGGAGTAACTACCGATTAGAGCAGCCGGCCGCTAGAATTCTCCCCCGACGGCGACTGAACTCGACCTAGCTGAGAAGCTGGTGTCTAAAATCCTGCCACCATCGCGACTCGAACCCTAGGACCGCCCGGTCAGAAGCACTACAGTGACGTCAGTTGATGCCCTGAGCCACCTTTTCCGGTGCTGCATGACGTGGAATTGCAGTTGGAACCTCAGTCACTAGTACAAGAAGTGTATTTGCATATAGGTTTCTTTTATTTTTCGATTCAGGGAGACATCCACAATAATCATAATAAGTAACTCCAAGTTTGTCTAACATGGAGAAATGTGTTTTATGTATTACAAATCATTACATGAAACAAAATATGCCTCTGTACGTACATAGGAAACGACAGAATGTGCACTGATGACTATTCTTTTGAACACTTTAAAGCCATATTAACTGGGAAATATCTAAGATGTGTCTCTTTCCCGTTCTCTGGGTCATATGTTTTGCCTTGTGTCGTAGCTCTGCTTTTATCATTTTTTGTAAAGTCCTGGAATTAAAATATTTCAATTATTTCCAGTCATTATAAATGCATTTTGCGCTCTTTGATTCCTTTTAATGTGGCTAGTTGCTGAAAATACGTTAAATAAACTATGCAAGCGTGTCTATGAAAGTGAATCGGCTCTTTCTTAAGCTTATAGCGCCGAGCAGCTGTAGATAGGCTGCCCGCAGTACTCATGTGTGTTGCAGTCTGCGCATTACACCGCGGCCCCTGCCGAAGTCGTGGACAGGGAGTGGCTAATCACGGTCATACACATGAGGTCATCGATACATCAAACTGAATGTACCGTGTTTCTCAAACTCATTATTCCTGTGTCAGTACCTGAATCTTCAGTGGGGTACCAAGATCATAATGCTTGCAATGTCGTGACCTGCCAGAGAGTGGCCATTGAGTATTCCTCAAATGAGAACCTTCATAAATATTCTTTGATGAAAAACCGTAATAAATAAACTTTTAAAATAGATGATATGGAATTGTCATATCGTAGAACCGTGTGTTTTGTTTGAGATGTTATAAAGATGCACTGAACTGCTCCCTTCAAAGTTCTTTCACAACACTACTGTGTACGAAAATGAGGTAATATTGAAACAAAACGTGCTCTCATGTATATTAAACAATGAAAATATGATTTTAATCACATCAATACATTTCAAATTAACATTTGAGTAATTATATAATATTGACAATATGACTAGAAGAGAAAGCTGGATTGCAATAGCAAATCCATGTTTCACTACGTCCGACTACGTTGTATTCGGAAGCAGTCGGTTTATATAATCAGTCTACATTTTAATAGCAAACGAATTAGTACTTCCCTTGCAACTATAACTCAGAATATACGACTTGCAATATCAAGATACTTTAATTATATTATACCAGTTTTGAAATTGGAATCATCGGCTTGATTTGCAGCTTTCGTTGACGTTTTAAATTGTTTGTACTTTTTAAATTGACTCAATGAATTCGCGAGCAACATACATTAAAATTAATATAGAAGTCAAATGTTTCTGCCTGCAATGTTTTCTTACATTATGTTTCCGTGAACTAAACCATATATGCTTACAGGTTTTTGCATATGTGAGTACATTTTCAAATGAAAGTTTAGAACGCATTTCAAAGAATATTTTTATAAAAATTTTACGCAGCGTTGCAATATTCCTTACTACACGATGATATTTAGTTTTTTTTATGTACGATGAGTAGACGAAAATGTTACTTTCGGTAATGCGCTGAGCTTGCTAACTGTATAAAATACACTACAACTCAATACTCGCAATCTCGTTGATTGTGGAAATTCGATTTATCAATTTCCAGTTTCTTTCATCGCCTCCTTCTGGAGGAGAGCGAACTATTCAGAGATGGAGGGCGCTGAAAGCTGAGGAAAAAGAGATGATGAATGTGGTCGCTGATTAAACGCGAAGGGTGGATGAAATCCGTGAAAAACCACCAATCCCCTCTCAAGGGTCCGGTGAGTGCCGCCCCAAGAGGAGGTTTGGGGACTTAAGCGCCCATGTTCAGCAAACGAGCAACACTGTTGGTATAGTGTTCCTACGTTAGAAAAAGTGGTAAGCAACAACGCGATACGAAACTCGTTTTAATTCAGGTCCTTAGTTCAAACAAGTGATATCCGCGACTGGTTGCTTGATTTGTACTCAGTTGTTCGTATTGCAGACGATTGTGGTGATAGCCTGAAATGGAAACTGACAATAAGACACAATGCTAACTGACAGAAATCTACTTAGAAATATTTACCATTTCTTCTTTCCGTGTTTTAATAGTTTTTAAAACCATTTAATTAGGTAACAATCAAGCATTAAATATATTATAGTTTTAAGCATTAAATATTTTATTATATTATCAACAGGCTATAATTTATTTCAACAAACAAATCTATCTAAAACATATTTTTATAAATAATTCACGATAATATAGAAAGTTTACGAAAAAGAATGTATTACATTTATGCTTCATCTTTAAATAGAAAATTCTCCATAGTACTCAATATATTTTGTCAGATTTGTTCTTCTAAGTGTTTAGTTGCAACTTATTAAAGTGATCAAATTTAATTGAAAATTCATGTTGCATAACATGCATACAAGATGGTCTATGGCGATATTTTTGAAACTTTTCATAAAATCAATCTCAAAAAAGGTTGCATTGAAACTTTTCATATTACTGCAAGTAAGTCCAGCATAGTATCTTCAACAGTAAATAGAAAGTGAACGTAATTATTTTGTAATAAACTCCCAGAGAATAAGAGAAAAATACTGCTCACGAATAGTTCTCCCTCTTAAACGTACATCAAATCCAACGCGAGGAATTTTTGAAGAGCTCTCCGGAACACTCGGACCAAAAAGAAGGCCGCAATTTGCAAGGATCACACCCCCTTCCAGCGAGGATCGTCGCCCAAAGATAAACAAAGCCGTGCGCCGAGTGGCTTCTCTTCGCAACATCGCGCGGAGCGCTTGCATCGGCGGAGGCGGAGGCGCAGGTCTAGACATGCAAATTGCCGGCCGGCGCCCTCGATCGATAGGATAGATACGCCGCCCCAATCTTCCCGCGCGCCATCACTCATTTCCTTATGACAAGTCATCCGCCCCGCGCCCCTGCCTCGCCCGCCCTCCGCCGCTCTCTGTCCCTCCTTTTATGCGGGCGGCGGCGGTGGCGGGCGCGCGCGCGCACAGTAGCATTTTTGGCCGGGCGCCCGCGGCGGCGGCGGTGGCGCGGGGCGCGGCGCGGCGAGGCGGGGCGGGCGCCGCGGGGGCGCCGCGCGATGGAGCCGCCGGCGCCAGCGCGGGCCCTGCGCCCCCTCGCAACCCCCCTCGCGCCGGGCGGCGCCGCGGCGGCGGTGGCGGCGGCGGCGGCGGCGGCGGCGGCGGCGGCGGCGGCGGCGGCGGCGGCGGCGGGGACGGCGGCGCGCCGGGCCGAGCCGGGCCGGGCAGAGCCTGGGGCGCTGGGCTGCGCTGCGCTGAGCTGCGCCGGGGGATGTGAGGGAGCCACCGCCACCGCCGCTCGGCTCCTTTTACTCCTCCCCGCCGCCGCCGCCGCAATTCGGTCAGGTGGCGCCAGACGCCGCCCCCGCCCCCGGACCGCCCCCGCGGCGCCCGCCCCGGGCGATCGTTGGCCCGCCGCTGGGCGATGCTCGCGGCGCCCCTTTCCCAATCCGCCCCGCTCCGCCCCGCCCCCTTCCCGGAGCCCTCGGCGCGGCGCGGAGCATTCGCAGCGCGGGAGTCCCCGAAGGCGAGGACGCGCCCAGCGCCCAGCGCCCGCCGCCTCGAGAGGCCGTCGCCGCCAGGAGCTTCGTTCGTTTTGCTGCGGGAGAACAACGGCGTTCGCAGCCCTGTTTTGTATCTCTGGGATGGAAGGTTTAATGTTCTGTCTCCTTTGTTGTGTTCGCTTCAGGCGAACCACCTAAAGCATCCCGCGTAATGTACACAAGCTTAAAGATTCTGAACTACTGTGTTAAGAAATTCCCACTTCAGACCTGGAGCTTCCATATTAGACATGATATCTAACGATATATCAATACATAAAAGTAGTCATGTTAATAGGATATTTTTCTTATGAAAACTATTATCTCAGTTAAATTGATTCATTTCTTCAAAACGGATTTAATTTTCACTTCAGTTTCCATTTTTTTTCAATTGAAATAGCTGCCAGTTTTTGAAAATGATATAAGTTGGTGTTATATCTTCAAGAAATAATATCTTTTGTTTCTGTCTGCTTGCATCTAAGAAGTAAATATACTGAGACCACCAATTATTTGATAATACGATATGAACTTACACTTGAATCTCAAAACTGATCGAAGGTTTATTATATGCTTTCTTATCAGAAAATTTACTATTGAAAATTCATTTACTTTTCATATAACATTGTTATTTCACAAAATAAAATATTTACTTTTAATAGTCTAATTTTTCTACAAATTATCCCGTTCAAATTGTCGTTTAATTACGTTATCATATGAATGGACTACTTTTCTTCTCTAATTGAGAATATAATATATTCTCTAGAGTTGTCCTTTTATGACAGGTAAAGAACAGGCTAAAATAAAGAAACTCAGGTGAAAGACGTCAGGTAAAAAGGCTAATGAACCTGTTTCCGTGATGCACGTGAATTACCTTATCTGGGATTCCCTACTCGCCTTGTCAATTAGTAAATCGGTGTGGAGCATGATAAAGGATTTCCTTACCAGAATATGCACTGAAGTAGATCAAGCTTTATCTTAAGTAATCAAGCTTTGTTGTCCAGTTTTATCATCAAACTGAGTCCTTCAATTTTCATGTGGATAATACATTATGAATACTATCATTATTGAAAACACCAATTTACATTAAGAAACTACTCGTTAGAAGAATGCTTAATACTTCATTATTAATATGAACTTTGTTAGTGCAGGGTTTAAATTCCACTGATCAGATAATTGTAAGTATACGTATCCAATTGTTTCTATGTAACTTTTCCAAATCCACTGCTTAATCCTCTCCAATTATTGGTTTTTGTTCCTAAATAAGGTGAACAATGTTGAAAACGGAGGGTTTCATTTTTTTGAGAAGTTGTGGTGTAAGGAAAAAAACTAATGTGATTAATCCAAAAGGCTAAATTTTTCTTGGGAGAAATAAGTTAACTTACAAGCTGAACATAAGACGGAAAGCTAAATTAAGAAGAACTTTTGACATCGTGAACAAAATTTTGAAGTGAATGAGAGTATCTTGAAAGAAGGCTGGTGACTCTAAGTCTAAGGGCCCTGTAGAAAAACTCTAGCAGCTCTAGCCATCATGCTCGCGCCCCTTGGTAGTTGCTTTGGGGGCTGGCAGAGGCAGTGTCTGGGTGGGGAGGGGCGGGGGGGAGGGAGATCGGCCGCGTGGGCGACCCCTCGTGCACCCTTGCATCGTCGACGGCACCTCCCCCCTCGCGCCATCGCATCGGCCATCGACGCGCCCCCTCGTCCGGACGACCGGCTCATCCTCATTCCGACTGGAGGTCATCGGCCTTGGGGTCTCTCGGTTACGTCCACGCAGAGAGCAAGGCCCAACAAATGTTATCGGAATTGGTTGAGTGGTTGGAGGTGTAAATGATGGTAACAGGCAAACTCACAGTGAAGACCACTGTTTTACACGAGATGAGCCGCACAAACCAGAACGTACGAGAAAATTGTGACTCCCATTTGTCGTCTTGCTCTTGCAATTTAAATAGAACTACCTCCTCTCCTTCATAAAGAAAAATAATCTCTGTTTTCCCATAAAATTGTATACCATTATTTTCACCCGAACGCATGATAATAATAATAATAATAATAATATTATTATTATTAAAATTATCATCATTATTATCATTGTAATTTATATTGTTGTAGCAAAACTACTCGGAAAATTTGAAGTTTTAGAATTCATGAAGTTTTTTTATGACTGTAGTACATTTTAGTGCATTTTTTCGTGGAATCTCTGAACATCGAATTCTTTCTTTCTTCTTTCTTTCGCGAGTAGCCATACGTTCATACCTAGAAATGTTTCCGTGTTTTAGCTGAACCGTTCCAAAATATCTGATACGTCTTTACTCGTCCTTCTCTCGCGTGTGTGACATGCACTCTAGGGGATTTCAGAAATAGAATTTCTATCCCTCCTATATCTGAGTAAAACTTTTCAGGGAGTTGAGTCGGTGAGTTTTCTTTCACTCGATGTATGGGAAAACAGGGTGTTATCGGGAAAAGATGTAGTGTAAATAATAAATCCATATGCGACATGGCATTGATGCTTGCTGACCAGACATATACCTCGACATAAAATATAATTTATTGAGGCGTTTAAAAATGAGTAAATCGTCAAGTTTCAAACGCTTGCTTGTCGCAACGATTCTCGACTTCTTGCCGAATATGTGAAATATTACCGCGAACCCAAAATATGATATGCATTATTATATTTGCTATCAAATAATATTATTTTATGAAAATATGAGACGAAATTATAATGCAACATTTCAAATGTTTTTCATTCATTTATATTAACTCTTAACACAATAAAAACAATTTCCATCAACGTCAGATAGGTAGGTGAGGGAGAGTTCTGCACCGTCTCGTCCACAGTCGTTCGTAACAATCTCTGCACCCCTGATGGCAAATGTGTGCATTCTTAGCATTTAGTCTGATTGATAATAGTGTTTCCTTGGCCTTTCACTTACCCACTAATAAATGGCATGATGAGTGAGTGACTGCTAATGAAGCAACGGTCGACTAAGATACAGGGCAAATGGGAGAATCTTTAGAAAAATAGACGCTATCTAGCTTCACTCCATCACAAATTTCGCACGAAGTGCAATAATCAGAGCGCGTCGGACGGCAAAGTGGATGCTTCCTACCTCGGGACTTGTCGGTGTTCAAATCCCTGACGATTCGTGTGGAAGTTGTGGTGGACAAAGTAGTCACGGCATGTTTCCTCCGGGTTCCTCGTATTTCGCCCTACCTCTCATTCCACTCCATTTTCATTCTCATTTCTCTAAAATTTCCAACTACAAGTACATATAAACATGGTCATACATCATTATCATCACATCTCACCGATAGTTAGAGAGACCAGTCAGTGATAAGTCTATCTGCGGAACATTGTGTTGTATCCCCGCATTTCAGACTCCAAACTAAATAACTATAATAAATTCATGCGGAGTGAGAAGGATGTTCAACTTCGTCAAGCAGTCCACGAAAGGGCCTTTTCTGCTGCATCACGAGTCGTTCGCACCGAGAGAGGAGTTTCAGTGCATCAACAGATGTCTCTGCAGTTCCTCTGACCGGGAGGTTCAAGGTTCGAGTTCCGTGGCAAGATTTCCGACACTAGCTTCTCAGCTAGGTCGAATTCAATCGCTGTCTGGAGGAGAATTCTAGCGGTCGACTGCTCTGTTTTCCGTGA
This sequence comes from Teleogryllus occipitalis, assembly GCA_011170035.1. Classification (NCBI taxonomy): domain Eukaryota; kingdom Metazoa; phylum Arthropoda; class Insecta; order Orthoptera; family Gryllidae; genus Teleogryllus; species Teleogryllus occipitalis. The sequence goes on from BLKR01001342.1 coordinate 286,021, forward strand.
TTTCTCTGATCAACACCAGGCGAATGCCGGAGCCATACCCTACCAAATGGGCAGCGATCTTTCCTTCCTCTTCCTTGTGCTATCTTCACCCCTTACACACATACACTACCATGCGCTACACTACCACACATGCCAGGAGACCGGTCGGTAACTTATAGCTTGTCCCGGCTGGGGCGGTGCCTCGCTGGTGGGAGATACCTGGTTGGGGAAACCCCGCTAGCCGACGGTACGTCAGCGCCGGATCTTGCCATCTAGCGGGGGAAGATCACCGTCACCTCCCAATGAAAAAGCATGCACCACATTTACGGGATCAATGACCTCCATTATTGTTGTTGTTGTCGTGTCCGGAATCACTTACAACCAACCAACCAACTGACCAACCAACCAACGAGTCGTTCGTACGTGCGTGGTGCGCACCGCCAGGAACCGTGGAGGGACGCGCGGCCCGACGCGTCTTACCTCTGGCGCGACGGCGGGTGGCGGAGGCGGCGGGCGGCGGAGGCCGGGGCTTAGGCGCGTAGACCACGCGAGACGGCAGCGGCGGCGGCGGTGGCGGCGCCGCGGGGCGGCCGCTAAGTGACGAGCAAACAGCGCGATCCTCGTGTCCGCCGCCGCGGCACGTCCGCCGCCCCCGCCCCCGCCGCCCTCACGCACCTGCCGCCCCAGGGCCCCGCCCCCGCGGCCGCCGCCGCCGCGTCGTCGTCGTCTTGCGGCGCCGCGCCCCATGTCTTAAGCCCGCGCGGCGCTCGGGCCGTAATCCGCCGCCGCAGAGCGCGGATTCTTCTTATTAATTGGAGGACGTGCGGAGCGGCGCGGCGCGCGGGCTCTCACGTGATTGCGAGCGCCGGGAGGTGGGGTGGCGCGGGGGAGCTCGCGGCTCAATGGGCTGCGGGAAGGTGTGGGGTTGGGGTGCGTCGACGACGGTGGGGGATGGAGTGGTCTTAAGGGAAGGTGTCTCAGGGAGATGTGATGGGTGGGGGAGGGTGATGTGCGTGTGAGAGGCGGTTGCCGGTTCGAACGAGAAAGGGTGAGGCGCCATCGAGAGAGGAAGGTCGTGGTAGTCAGTGGGGCAGAAGTGGGTGGACTTAAAATGTGAAGTGAAAGACTTTCGGAAGGTGTTGAGGGGACGGTGGTTGTGATGAGGATGGTAGCGGCGACAATAATAACTTGTACTATTCGGTTTTGGAGTTTTCAAAATTTGAGAAGCATATTTCTTTAGAAGTTACTAACCTTTTATGCTGATTGATAATAGAGTGTAAATCTTGGTACATGTAAGCTACTGGTATATCATTTGTCCACAAGGAAAGTTGATATACTTATCAAATTTCATTTTCTCTGTTGCAGGTGGGACCCGCTGACTGGCTACTAGCGCCCCTCGTGGCCGCCGTCTTCACATTCCAGCTGTTCGTGAAGACGATCAGGTGAGAGTTAATTTCATTTTTCATATCTCCATTGTTGTATTCTGAAAAATATATTGCATCCTGGGAAATGTATATTTGCCTATTTCTGCGCATTTACTTCTTATTTCTTAGCAAACTCTTGGCATATTACTTTTTCGAAATGTTTATTTTGTTTTTAACATTAGAAAACAATATACGATAATATTATTTTATTAAACTGTCATTATTATTATTATTATTATTATTATTATTATTATTATTATTATTATTATTAAAATAGTACTATTATCAAAATCTAAAATAGCTTATTGTCTGAGACCTCAATAGTTTCAAATTAATGAAGTTGTTCTATCTTAATGTTTTAGTGCAGTATTTAATTTCTAATTTAAATGTTATTGTATCTAATAAACTAAACATAATCACAAGCCTTATGTCAAGGCACTTTAAACACTTTTTTCTCGTACTTTTGTATAATTTGGAACTGATTATGACTTCCAACTGTAACAAAAAATAAAGTTTGCGAAAATGGTTAGAATATAACTGTCGAAGCGAACACGGTTTCAGATTGCGAATAAACTAAACGTATTTCCTGTGGTTCTGTTGCAACGTTCCAAAGCAATAAATAGACAATAAGACATTCCAGGTATCACCTTTATTTCTGGAACAAGGAGATATTCGAGGGCTTAAGGAAATATAACATACCATGCTAATTCTTACTGCAATTGTGTGTGTACTGTAGCTGATACTGTCAACAGTACGAGTGTAGATTTCGTAAAAAACAAACAAGTGACATCTGTACCAACGCCACACTTGTGCCCATTGACCCCCACTTACCAGATCCTCTTTCCTTCAGCTAAATTCGAACACTCGCAGTTTCCATATTAATTGTTTTTGGATAAACATCTTATTGATACAATAAAGGATATCCTAGACTGTTCACTCCTTCGCCGTTCTAATACATTTCTCCAACGTCATTCCTTCCATTTACCTCTTCTCTATATTCTGTACCATTCCAAAACTACTACTTATCCTCCCTGATATACGGAAGCCTTCGTCAATTTCTCCCTTATTATTTACTTAATAGGAAAAGTATTTCCGATATACGTGTAATAGATGACCAGAACAATAATTGGCATGATTGGAGTAGGAGAACCATTCAAAACTTATTATGTGTTCAGTCTATTGTCGGTCATTCTCGTCGACGTTTGATCGTCCCCATCCATTGTTGTAGGCAAAAAACTTGTACGAATGACTAACACAATATAATTGTTGCCTGAACCGACACGAAATAATACACCTTGTTATTGATGCACCTACATTAGTTCTCAAAACCACCATTCGAATGCTAGTGGAGTAATTATTTATAAGATTCAGAAGGATTCGAAATAGACTGAATCTGCGTAAACCAACATCGTTAGTTCCGGAATCTGTCAGGTCAATTACTTTTTTAGTCAGACTAGGAAAAGTAGTTCCTTTAGAGCACACATAGCGTGCTAAAAGTTCAATTTTTAGCATTAGTGCTAAAAGTGAAACGATACTCAAATGATCAGATAAATCTGTGCAAGTAACAAAGAAAACGAATACATTCGTGAGATCGCGCCAGCTACTACTGTCCTTAGGGGATTTGTTTACTTAATAAAATTAAATTAAGCCTGTAAGGCTGTCTAAAAGACAGTGAATGACATGAGTGGTAAAAGTGATTTTATTTTGGTCGTAGAATTGTGCCACTGAGCCTATCGGTCTCGTGTACCTCCATTCCTACTCGCAAAATGAAAGATCACTTTTTCCACTCATACCATAAATAATTATTCTGGTCGACTACATCCAGTATATGTGTTTATTGTGTAACTCAAAGTGTACGTAGCCGAAAGCGTCGGCCTAGTAGGATGGCCGGTATCCGGACGCTAGCCCCTATGCCAGTCTAATCTACTACTTAACAAATTCGATTTTGAAAATCTGGTGTTGTATAACAACTCTTTATGCGAACAGAAAATTAAGAAAAGACATAATTGTTAATATTGAGATGATACATAAATTATGATCATAATGCCCTTATGATACATAAACAGACAATAAAAATTTGACTTGTAAGAACTTAACATAAGACTTGTAAATAGTAGTTTTAAGTAATTACAAGAAAATTTAGAAAATAAAATTATAATTTTTAATATTGAGATGTAGCCCTTAGGATACATAAACATACAATGAAAATTTGACTTCTAAGAACTTAAGACTTAAAACTAATATTTGCAAGTATTTACAAATGATAAAGTGATGGAGATTCTAAGTGTGTGACTCAATGAGACTTACACATCCACATAGGAAAATGTTTATTTTTCTAACGTGTTTTCGTTGCGTGTGTCTCAGGTTGGGCGAAGTGTCAGCGCGTCCCCTGCCCGCCCCCGCCGCCCCGGCGCAGCCCCTGCACACGCCGCTCTCCCTCGGCCGAGCGGCGCCCTGCAGCGCGCGCCGGCTCCCGCGCGAACGAAGCGCAGCCCCTCCCCGCCAGCGACCGCCACCGGCGCCAGACTCTTCGCCTTGTGCCGAGTGCGGTCAAGTACCCTCACTGATCTCGAAATACTGTCGCGGGGCTCCACCGCGCCGCCAACAATTGGGTGTGTACAGTACAATCCTGGGCCAAGCGCCGAATCGGGGACGCAGACCTGACGTCTGGTGTAGTGACAGTGCGGACTTCCCAGTGACGAAGAGGGACTTCGAAGCGCCCCGCCTCTGCCACGGTGGCGCTGCCTAGCGGATGCACGTGGCCCCTGCGCCGGTCGTGTCGCCTAACTGTGCTCTGTATGTTGTTCTTGTGTTCTAAGTGGTTTGTGTGTTTACACATTCTGCTACTATCTTCGTAGTCAGTAGCTGTGGATATCGTTGTACAAGCGGTTATGTGTTATCAGTTGTGGTAATATTTATGAACATACGTAACCTAAGTTGTTGTTATGTGAAGTTTATTTCAACATGATGCTTTATTCTACTCAGGTTGTTTCGACTTGAACGTGTGGGGCAGTGAAAAAGTTACGTTGCTTTGAATTGAAGAAAGTTATATAAAAAGATATTGTAAGAAGAATCATTATCATAATTGCATATTATGAATTAATGTTTCAATATTTTCGTTGTCAAAGTCAGTTGAATTTTGTGACCGCAGGTAAGGTCGTCTACAGAATGTCAATAATGTTTATGGTCAGTCCACTTTGATATCACCAGATGCGACAAAATACTGACCGTTAGGTGTTGTTCTATAATATTGTGGTCGTGATTTACGAGAACGTTGATCACTGCTTGTACATCTCACTAAGGTATCTTTCACAAAGCCTCATGTAAAACGCATCAGGCGTAGTGTAATTCTCTGAATCGGGAAAGACAAACGCCAACATATGTGTAAGCACAGCATTGCCACTGCATATATGCCTGCAATGTTCGTTTCTTGAGAATGGAAGTGATTCCCAAATATAATTGTGCTTTACGACCATTGGTTTTCCCCGATCTGATCAAGCAAATATTTTGCGCAGTCACCATTTGTTGCTCAAATCCTTACATGCGTAATTCTTGTGCAAATTTTTTTTTTTTTTTGGTTGTTGTTTTGTCCTCTCTGTTTGAAGAATTTAGAGAGACGAGGCCCTTAGTCGATCTCCTTCACAATACCTGGAGTTGTTCTACTCAACATGGAGTACATTAAGCATAGCAAATATTTGATTATTTCTCAAGTGTTGGTTCATAGACATGCCTAATAGTTATTCTTGCACTCACCTTTTTTAACTATTAACGACTTGAGTGTGTGACAAAAACAGAAACTGTGTGCTGTGATTCAAATTCGTTGTTCTAATTGATAAGTGGGGGCCCAAAATATTGGCAGCTCATTGTTTTCAATTGTCTTGTTCCTTTCTTGTTAAGGAATCGTACCACTATCTTGGGTTTCAGTTTCAATTTCATTCTAGGCACACTGTATGTTGACTATGATTGAAAGTTCACCCCAAAACATGTGTTACTATTGAGGAATTTGAAATGTTTATACAAAAAAATTGATTATACATGTTTCAGGAACTTTTTCAAAACTTTGAACAGTGACCCCAGTTCTCTCTAAAGGGAACAGCTGATAGTGGATATGGAATTCTTGTAATATTGTTATTTTGTATATGTATATAGTATAAGTATAAGCATAAGCATAAACTGTTAAGTGCCATCATCTTGTACAGCCTGTTGCAAGAAAGCAATGTGCATTATCCAGTTGGTTTAAACAAGAGAAAATTCTTTTACGTAAGCTATGGGAGAACCGTAAGGTGGTAACTCTTATGGACAGTGGATATTTCAAGTCTTTAGATGCATTGTGTATATAGGTTATAAATTAGTATCATGTGCCAGTGTTATTGAATATACTAATGACTACATATAAATCTGCTGGTCTGATATTTCATTATCGGTTTACTGTTATGGGTTTAGAAGTGAAGTGATATTCCCGAAGTGTTATATGTTCAACCATAGAGTGATCACTTTTGGGAATGAGATATTTGTATATTTTGTTGTGTCCATATTAAAGTATATTACTCAGTACCAAAATACTGTTCTTTTCTTATTTTCATTGTACCTCTCCAACGTACACTTCTCCCTGACCCATTTCTTAAGAAAAATAAATATTTTTAAATCGCTGATGATTACGAGAGAAATGGATATACATCACATGAATTCAGAATATATACTAAGCCAAAAATTCAAATTCAAATGGTTTCAATAACTTGTGATAATATACAATAAATGATACTTTCTTTATTTCCAACAAATCACCATGTTATTTCATTTTTAATTATAATTATTATGATATTTTATTTTCAGTTACACAAAAATGAAATTGAACAATATCAATGCAATTCTAAATATATTTCATAAGAAAGACATTTGAAAGATCCTAAAGTGGTTCAAGTCTTAAATGTCCGAAAAACAATGTTTTACCAAGACAGGATTTTTTGACCCAACAATACAGCAACTAGATTGTCATGATAGGTATTCAAAACATATTTTATGATAATTCGCTTCTTGTTACATTCACACTTTGCTTCGATTTTCTTCTTGCAATGTCCATATCAACATAAGGATTTGAAACCTGGAACAACGAGTAACATCAGGAAACCTGGAGCGTGTTTTAAACATAATTTTCACAGCCGAAGCTCGCATACTCGAGCCCAGTGAACTGTTGTATATTTGAAAATTATATTGTACAGGCTGGACTCGCACAAAAATTTTGCCCTTCGTAAATCACTGTTTTAAAAGTGAAAATAGCTTAATATTCCCCATACTTTCCCTTCATGTACCTTCACATGTTAGTATAAATGTTAAAATGGCAATTCCAAAATTTTAATTTAAATGTTTTTACTTTAAAAAAATACTCTTATTCCGGCATCGAAAAATGGAATGGCTTCTCTGGCTGATAATTAATCAACAGATTTTGCCCATTGAAGAAAACGTTCGTGAAGAAGAACAAACTACAAAATCTGAAGAGGTGCTTTCAGGTTACTAGGTAGGTACAATTTTGGTACTTACACAGTTAAATTTTTTGCAAATTAATTTTTACACTCTTGCTGTCGCGATCGTCCACACATTTTATCACACAACCCCCCTTCCACCTGGATAGTGACACTGGGAGAACTACCTGCTACATATCTAGAACAATACACCTAGGACACACAACTAGAGATAAGAATTCATTTAGCGCAATCGCCCCTCCGACTGATAGCGTGCCGAGAATGTCCGTAGGCCTATTTCGGTCAGTTTGCGTTTTCTTCGAGCTGAAGAATGCGCATCTCACTACATCAAACTAGAGCTGCGTTTGCCAACTGGAGAAGTAATGACCTCAGAGCCGCCTTCCCCTCCGTGAGAAGGAACTCGGAGAAGCAGTGCGAGCAAAGGGGAGGGAGACAATCTGCGCCGGTGACGAAAACCTTGGCAAATGAGCCATTGCCAGTGTTTCACGCAACATGAGCGGAAGACTATATATGCTCGTTATTCTTTCGATTTGGGAGAAGAAACGTCCCTTTTTGTAGATACTGGAACAAGTGTTATTATGGCCGAAAGAACTGCAGTATATTAAAAAGCATTACGTAGCTTTGCGACCCAGAGAAACCCGCGAAATAAAAATTAATTCTGAGAATTGACATAGCCCGCAATCATGGGATGAGTAAGGGAATTTGCAGATTGAAGATTATGGAAAATCACGAGGATTGACAACATTCTCAAACAAAACTGTACATCAAAAATAATCAAGACTGGGGTCCAAATTCCCTCACGTGACCTCTACCGAGTACCTATTTGTTAACATTAATTATTGTTTCCGAACCAAATAATTCATTATATAATACACCATTGTATAAAATATTATTGTCTTAAAATGTTAAAACTACCTTTTCCAACAATGTTATCTAATAGAAGAATGGAAGGGATAATTACAGTACTAGTTATAATAAAGAGTCGAATATTGTTTTGAGGTATGTCATAATGTATGATCTATTATATAATTCTTCATTTTTTATAGAATCATAAGCGTTCTAAATAACAAATGCCATTTAAAACTGTAATTATTAATTTTCCAATCGAACCTTTTCCCCCCACTTCCGAACCATCAGTGCGCCCGCCGCCACGTCAGGCACTTTCTTTGCTCCGCGGCTTGGTTCGGAGCAGAAGAGCAGATTTCTGTGGTCACAGAGGATTGCGTTGACGCGCACTGAACTAAAACGTAACGATTGTGAATTATTAGTAGTTGGGGATGAGATTCATGGAAGCCATGAAATGAACAATACGCTACGAACACATGATGGAAACAAGCATTCATTCTCGTCCTTGATTTACCGGTGACGGCCTATGCCGACTACACTACTACATGCACAAGTTTTCTTGATATTCCACACGGGTAGTGCAGGGAGAGGAGGGCTCTGACTACGTTACGGCTTAAAAGGGCGTACCAAATGCGGGCATGAACTTAACGCGCCACGAGAAATGTTACAATTGTTTTGAAAGTATGAGACGGTTGTTGCCAGCATTGTAAATTGGTGGGTGATGACTAGGGGGCTCGTATATCAAGAAAACTTGCGCGAGCAATACCTACAGCGGCAGTTGGTTCTCGGGCAATTTAGGGTTGATCTCTTCCAAGCTCAATGAGGAATACAAGAGATTTGTGCTACATAGCAATGGTTATAGTTCGTTTACAGTTATGTATCTATTAACTGGCAAATATTTCATATTTCTTAAATAAATACCACACTCCTCAATAATTTTATTAATCTTTCTGCAATAAAAGTTACAACAAACAGTTATAAAATTTGAAAATGTTGTATAAAGATCATTGAGTTATCATTATAGTAGATCAATAGTTTTAATGCGGAATTGTCAATTCGATTGATGGGACGGAAGCAAAAATAGATGTGCGCACGGAGGGGACTGGCTCCCCTGAAATTTTTGAAAAGGGAAGTGACTTCTAAAGTTTCATAACAAAAAAATGCTGATATGACCAACTGTTGGCGCTTTGCAGCATTCTGTTAGTTCAAATTAGCGATACAACAATTGATTATCACAAAATGGTGCAAAAACACGTAACCAGGAACAATGTCTGCGCGCATGGAATCGACAATAATGCGCGAGTGCTATGGTTGGATTTTCTTTCAAATTAATCTTTCAAATTTTTGTATGGTAACATCTGTTACATTACGGCTTCAATTCCCCCATACACATGAGCTCCTCAGAGTCACCATTATCAAGATAATACACTTATCGAACACCATATCTTGAAAGTCACACTGTCAAACCACGTTCACATTCGGTGCATGCATTCATAAAAATAACGATATCTCAACTTCTAGAGCGCGTAAACAAAACATTTTAATTGCATTTAGAAGACCAAAAATGAAATCATTATTTTTCAAACAAAAATTAATATTTTTCAGGGATTGATACCCTCTGGCTCCCCTAGATTCTGAAATAAGGTCATGCACAATTTTGGAAAATTTGCGTAATTTTTGCGTAATTTTGAGTGAAAATACGGAGGAGAATGTACGTGGTGTTTTAGCACCACTAGTTTTACACTTCCACCAGGTTTGTGATGCTTTTCGGGCAATATTAGATCTCCAAAATGGAGATTTAATATCAGTGAAATGATTGTTGCAAACTATAATTCATGAGGGCGGTGACCAGCCTTTGTAAGGTCTACAGATTAGTTGATGATTCCGTGCGCGTCAACTGCTGAGTACATTAGTCTCGTAAGTGTGGTGCATGCTTTTTATCGTGGGAGGTGGTCGTTATCTTCATTTGCGGGCTGACAAGATCCTTCGCTGATCTACGTCGGTTTGCAGGAATTTTCCTCAACCAAATATCTCCCACCAGCGAGGCACCGCCCCAGCCGCGACGTGCTCCAAGTCCCTAACTGGTCTCCCGACATGTATGGTAGTGTACTGCATGTAAATGCAGGTGTCTGTAAATAAGAGGTGAGGATAGAAAAAGGAAAATGAAGGAAAGATCGTGCGCGGTTCGTGGCCCCTCTGACAGGGTAGTGCTCCGGCATTTGCCTGGTGTTAATCGGAGAAACCACGGAAATCTACCGATCAGAGTTTCCGGTCGCTAGAATTCTCCTCTAGACAACAGCTGATTTCGACCTTCCTATCTAGCTAGTGTCGAAAATCCTGCCGCCCTCAGGACTCGAACCGTAGGATCTCCCTGTCGCATGTATAAGGAAACTGCACATGTACCAGACTTCCATGTCGCTTTGTCTACAAACACCGTAGCAGAGTCCTCGGACACTCATTCTCTCAGTGGCTCTGCAGGGCTTCCGTAGAAAGAGAGCATACGGATTTCGCGCGGTTTCGCACTCCACGCTCGCTGGCCAATCAGGGGAGCCCGGTGCAGAATATATGTGCAGTTTGCTTATGTGCTTCCCGATCAGAGGCACTGCAGTGACATCAATTGGTGCCCTTATTGCAAAAAATAAAATAAATGTGGACGATAAGAACTAAGAAAAATGCGAACCTTGCCCAATCCACCACTTATTATAATAGTACGTACCGTGGGCTTTTATAATTCTGGTTTATTTTCATCTGCTAGTATTTAGAAGTTTTTAATTAAGAATTATAACGTACAATTAATAGAAATAATAATAATAATAATAATAATAATAATAATAATAATAATAATAATAATAATAATAATAATAATAATAATAATATTAATAATACACCTCATAAATAATAAACGTGTCTTTTCATCACACAATGATTACTTAGTCTTAAACACTTTAAAATTTCTCATCGAAGTGCTTGTAATAGTGATAAATCTTACCAACAGTAAAGTATCATATAAATACAATCTTCCAACATTCAGTATTAAAACATACGTATAAATGGAACAAAGTGAGCCACCTCACTCTTCTCCACTAACTGTAATGCTGCCAAAAACCAAAGCTGTAAGACAGTCTTCGTGGTTGCCCATTTCGGAGAACAGCTATATGAATACACAGACGCCCAAGGGCGTAACTTAGGGTCGATCAAAACTACTTTATCTCCCTGGATATGACGAGCGCATGAGTGATCACTCCACTGAATCAAACTCTCCATGCCCTTGGGTCAAACCGCTAATTAAATCTGGGGCTTCAAAACGGCGCTGTTCTCTCCTCTTTTAAAACATTGTATTCTTTGACATTACCAAACATATATTTTTCGTAGATTTTCTTGCAGCAAAAGGGGGGTTGCCTTCGATACCGGCTTTGAATGCGATGTATGCATACAATGTACACTAACTCTCTTGCAGGCGCTTCAGATCTGCGATAGCAGAAGACGAGGCTCCGCGCGGCAGATTGCACACGAGCGACGGATCAAAATATCCATGGCAACATTGGAACCTGCGCCCATTTGAACCTAAGTATTGTCTATCCACAAGTCAACCATCCAGTCACACTGACGATAAAGTTTAATTATTTGAGGAAATAATTATAAAATGATATCGTTGAAAATTTTGCGGTTGTTGTATTGTCTATATCACCCGGAAGGTATGAAGAGGTTCGTCGTGGAGAGAAGGAAACGGAGACAGTGAGAACGCTTGCAACGTGTTTTCCCTTGTCTTTTCCCTTCTCTCCGGCCGACAGCGGCAGTTTTACAGTGATGAATTGTGCACTCGGCCGCGCCCGAAGAGGGAGCTTCTAGCTGACCACAGACGCCGAGCGCGCCTCTTGACGACGTTGTCATGACTCCACGGTGACGTTGGCAGCTCTGAAAATCTGCACGTTCTGAGAGATGCAACTTCTTTGTCCTTTCCTCCTTTGACAGAACACTTGAGTGCTGCTCACGGACGTAAACAGTCTGTTTTCGGGGGAAGGCTACATCGAGTCTCCCTTCGCCGCTTTTGGAATTTGTAGTTAAGGTAAGTATTTGCTTAATCCTGTGGGAAGCGTGCTGTTGTAAATCTTACAACAGAGCGGTTATTTGTTCTCTAGTGAAGACGCCATACGGGCTGGTAACGCGGTTCTGTCGTGTATTCCTTCCCCTGCCTCTCTCCCACCACTGCCTCTTGTTCAAACCGATTGTCAAACGGATAGTTTGACAGCAATGCAGGTTGAATTGAATACGCATGCACCGTGTACTTTTTACAACACGCGCCTCTTCACGTAGGGTTTAATTTTTGTTGCAATAAAAATACAATTATATATTACAACAAGCACTCTAAGATGAACAATAAGAATCAAATTTATGGCAACAATAAATAAATGTTAACCTACTTATGAACTGTTAACATAACTAATGTTAGATACTATTTTACATATTACTTTTTACACGCGACTACTCAGATACTTTTTCTTGCAGTAAAAAACGCAATTGTAACAAAGGCACAATTGTACAATCACTCTATCACTCTATCACAACAAGCACTCTAAGATAAAAAACAAGAATAAAATTTATAAGAGTAATAATAAATAAATAAATAAATAAATATGTTAAAACACGAAATAAATGTGTGATGTAAAAAAGCTTGCGCGCGACTGCTCACTTAAGTGGAATAGGCGCTTCCCGAAGGGTTAATAGTTTTGAGGAACAAGCAAGAATTAAATCAGACTGAATGTTCACTGGAGACAATAGTGTACAACTGGTAAGGAAAATATTCATGTAAATCCCAATTTTCATTTAATCACTTATCATAACTAGGGGGCGGATTTTAATGAAATGTCTTTTTTTCTTTATGGTTTAGTGTAGAAATTCTTATGTCTGCTCACTTTCATACGTAATTGATCTTCGATTTCGAGTCATTTTTTGTCAACATTTTTTGCTGATTTCATCGATTTTAATATCATTTTAATGGTACTTGCGGCAAATAATATTTACAGAAATTAATGTACTCTACAAAATTCTGAGTGTCTATACCTGGTAGTCTATTCGATATCTTCGCTCAGAATTTGTAAAATGTTAGCCATTGTGAGTATGTAATCTAAGGTTCCTGTGACGTCTGTCAGCGCCGTTGGTGGTTCAGCCGATTTCGGGATAACTAAAGATAGAAAACATTCCGAGCTTGACCGTCGACCTGTGCACACCTCTCTCTCGCTAGTTATCGCGGCGACCAGAGATAAGCCCCGTGCCGGGGCCGAAGCGCGTTCAGTGTCAAGTGCCTTTCATAGTGACTTTCTTAGTGCGTTCAGTGCTTACTAAATTTATATTTTTTTTTTCTTAAACCTGTGAACTTATTAGTTGTGTATACTTCAAGTTCTGCTTTGTGACGAAAACGTCTGATCATCGACGACTTTTCTGCAACGCTTTTTCATCACCGCCATGGAAGATTCAAGAGATCCGTTCCCACCGCTCCCCGAAGCTGTATCCTCAGCACTACATACTCTGAATAATTTCTATCCTAATCCACCTCAACTTTTCCACTACCCACACTTCATGCAGCCGTTAGCAGCGCAACAATCATCCTTCGAGAGGCAGCCTCCAGCTCACCAGATAAGTGAAACAGAATCGCCTTCAGTTAAGCGCCAGCGACTGCAGTTTTCAAATACCAGTGAACAGTGCCCGAGTAGCCTGCCTACTCCTGGAACTATCCCGTTATATAATATTACCACCAGCAACAGATTCGCTCCACTTGATCAGGCAAATAATATCCCACAAGATCCTTCTTCTCAAGATGCCGATATTAATTCTTCTCCTCCACAAATCGAAAAAATACCCCCTATTTTCATTCACAACCCTCCTGCACACGCGGAACTCCTGAAAATAATTAAAGATCTACTAAAGCATGCAAATTTTACCACTAGAGTTAAAGGATCCTACACGGAAGTTGTTGTAAACTCCGTTGATGATTTCACCCTGCTCCGAAAAAATCTATCAACTAAAGGCCTATCCTACCATACCTATCGAGACCCAACCAAAGCTACCATCTCAGTAGTACTCAGAAACGTACCAACTTCTTATTCAGAAGAAGAAATACTTCAGGAATTAGTAGAAAAAAACTTACCTGTAATAACAGTTATAAGATTAACAAACCGTGAACGCAAACCATGGCCATTATGTGCAGTAACTCTCGCAAAAACAAACGAAGGAAATGCAATCTACAATTTAAAGGAACTTTTTAATGCTGTCATCACAATAGAAGAGCGTCGTCATAGACCTGGTCCAGTTCAGTGTCGGCAATGTCAAAACTACGGACATTCTAAGAAAAACTGTGGCTTTCTACCGCGCTGTGGAAAATGTGCGGGTCAACACGCTACTATCGAGTGCGCTAATGAAGAAACAAAATGTGTAAACTGTGATAAGCCACATCGGGCCTCCAGCCGTGAATGTCAGGTTTACCAAAATATTCTATCCAGAAAAGTTCTTCCTTCCCAGTCGCGCAACCAACCTCCAAACATACCTCCAACAGTTCTGCCCACACAATCTTTCACTCCCCCAAACCCCTTCACCGCCCCTTTCCCCCTCCTCACCACCACAACACCTCAGAGAAAGACCCCCGAACATTTCTCCTCTCGACGCACTACACCCAGACCGACCGAACCGAGACCACCGTCCTCGTATCAATCGCCCTTGTACTCAGATTTCCTCAAACCTTCAACATTCCCAACTCACTCTCACTTCCAAATAATTTCACAAATTGTTTCCCAACAAGTTGAAATATTCCTTTCGAATCTGTTAAATCAAATAATCCCCGTTCTTACCAATTCAATTCTCCAATCTCTGAAATTTTATTATCCTCAAATTTATGTCTAAAAATAACCCCCGTCATCCAATCCGCCTAATATCGTGGAATGCAAATGGCCTACGAACCAATATTCATATACTCGCACATTTTCTCCATAGTAATAAAATCGATATAGCTTGCATCCAAGAAACCCACCTGAGTCCCTCTATCAAAATTTTCATTCCTGGATATACGATGTATCGATATGATCGTCCACGAAATCGTAGCAGTGGTGGAGTAGCCATTTTTACGAAAAATAATATCTCCCATCATCATCTCCCTGAATATACAAACCCCACGTTTGAAAATATAAGCGTTGCAGTACAGCAAACCGGACAATCCCACCTTATAGTGACCTCAGTGTATAAGCCCCCCAATATTCCTTATAAAACAGGCGACATCGATCCACTGTTTTTATCAAATCAACCTACAATTGTTGTTGGAGACTGGAACGCCAAGAATACAGTATGGGGTAGCAGACTCAATTCTCCTGCCGGCATCATTCTTCTTGCAGATATTGAAAGATTAAATCTAACAGTGCATGCTCCTGATTCTCCCAGCTATTATCCCTACCAATCTTCAATACCAGCAGACATCCTCGACTTCGGTATTTCAAGCAACATTAGCTACAATATTATTGTAGAGCCACACATCGCTCTCCCTTCAGACCATCGACCTCTTCTTTTCTCCTTGAATACTTCAATAAAAGAAAATCGCCCAGCTCAGCCCTACTGCCTACAAAAAGTCAACTGGCCTCACTTTCAAATCCTGATTTCCCGCATTCTGCCACCACTTCCATCACTGAAAAGCTTCCAAGAAATTGATAGAGCCATTGACTCCCTCACCCACACCATTCTCGATAGTTTAGATCTAACAGCTCCCCCAATACGTCAACGCAACCCACTACCTCCTATTTCTCCAATCTTACAGAGACTATTATATCACAAAAGATACATTCGTAATCACTGGCAAAAACATCGTTCCCCCTTCTTAAAATCGTACCTAAACCTACTCACTAAAATAGTAAGACGTCTTTTGGCAATATCTAACGCCCAATATCTCCACTTCCAAACTCAAACCGCCAACCCAACCGATCACACGCTGTGGAATATCACTCGCCGCCTCTTGCGCAAGCCAACTAATATACCCTCCCTAACAACCGCGGCATTCGTAGCAACTACTCCTGCAGATAAAAGCAAAATACTAGGTGAATATTTTGCCACAACCTTCACTCCCCATCCTTCAGAAAATCCCCTTCATGATCAGTTACTCCTCGAAGAAATCCGCCGAACTAGAACAACAGTCCCAAGGTGTCCAAAATTCATATCTCCCATCGAAATTGTGAACCATTTATCTGTCGCTGCCCCAAAAGTTTCCAGTGGTCACGACTTAATTCCAACGTACGTACTTAAACGCCTTCCATTCACAGCCATTCTGCATATAACATCAATATTCAATGCATCTCTTCGTCTGTCATACTTCCCTCGCAAATGGAAACACGCCCACATCATTCCCATTCTGAAACCAGACAAGCCAAAAAACGACCCGTCAAGTTATCGCCCAATTAGTCTTCTGCCCTCATTAGGAAAACTGTTTGAAAAATGTATCCTCACCAGATTAATCTCCCATCTCAGTTCAGTCCAAGCCATACCTCCGCACCAATTCGGTTTTCAACCACTACTTTCCACAAATCACCAAATATTAAGACTAACCGAGGATATAATCGAAGGCTTCCATGAAAAGAAACACACAGTCGCCATCTTCCTCGATATTGCTAAAGCTTTTGACACCATCTGGCATCCAGGACTGTTATACAAACTTATTCACATCGGAACCCCCGACTATCTTATTCACATCATCAAAAGCTACCTTGCCGATCGCACCTTTTCTGTCCGCCTTCCTGGAGCCCTTTCACTATCTTTTCCCATAAAAGCGGGAGTACCCCAAGGATCTGTTCTCTCTCCCACACTATTTACTCTTTATACAGCTGATATACCATCCACCCCTCATACCTCCATTGCTCTGTTTGCTGATGACACCGCAATATATTCCTCAAACCGTGATATTGATACCGCACAAGAAGACCTGCAACACCACCTCTTTAAGCTTTCTGACTGGGCCAAAAAATGGCATATCCGGATAAACCCTGCGAAAAGCCAAGCCAAAATCTTCACGCTCCGAAGACCAAATAATCCTTCCCCTCTCAAATATCAAGGAGAAAATATAACTTGGCTCCCAAACAACAAGCCAGTTAAATATCTGGGAGTACTTTTTGATAGGCGGCTCACATGGAAACCAAATATTCTCCACAGAATAACCCTGGCAACCCGTAGAACCCACCAATTATATCCCATACTCAAAAAGTCATCACCGTTGCAACTCCATGTCGCCACTCACCTATACCAGTCAATGATCCGCCCAATTTTATCCTACGCTTCTCCTATCTGGGCCTCAGCCAGCAAATCCAACATCCAAAAAATGCAGGTTTTCCAAAATAAATTCCTCCGAACCATCACAAAAGCTCCATGGTTTGTACCTAACTCTCAGTTACATAACGAACTCGGCATTACTCCTATCCCCGTCCATTTCTCCCTCCTATCCTCTCGCTTCTATCCTAAAATTCCCCAGATTCCCTCAGCCGTACATTTCAAAATCGGTAAACAAAATCCTCACCACAATAGACTCAAGCGAAAACTACCGCGACAGTTCTTCGATCCTCCTTGATTTTCATATACCCGATGTGGCTTCTCACATTTAATTCACATGAACTCAATGTATTCGTGTCTATAATTTTTCTCAGTCAAAGTTAATGTAATTCTATGTAACATAACTGTATCGTACTCGGATGCTGAGGGCCTTCGGGCCAAGCAGAAATAAATCAATGCAAAAATAAAGATAGGCAAGATAGAAAAGGATAACTAAAGAACAG